>JAFLJL010018483.1:30350-60772 GCA_018398815.1 Conus ventricosus | reverse complement strand
CGAAGTTACAATGACAAAGATTATTAGCGGCTACCCAAACACGAAAAACGTACCAGGTCTAAACTCATTACTAGTCATGCACTTGCAGCACAGAGAACAGACTGGGACAAAAGAACACACAAAAAATCTCCCAAAGTCTCTCGAGTGAAGAAAAGAGTGTGTGTGTGTGTGTGTGTGTGCGTGCGTGTGTGTGTGTGTGCATATCCATGTGTGTGCATATGCACGTGTGTGTGTGTGTGTGTGTGTGTGTGTGTGTGTGTGTGTGTGTGGTGCGTGCGGGCGTGTGTGTGTGTGTGTGTGTGTGTGTGTGTGTGCGTTCGTGCGTGCGTGCGTGCGTGTGTGTGTGTGTGTGTGTGTGTGTTGTGTGTGTGTGTGTGTGTGTGTGTGTGTGTGTGTGTGTGTGTGTGTGTGTGTTGTGTGTGTGTGTGTGCGAGCGCGTGCGTTTGTGTGAATGTTCATGTGTGTGTGTGTGTGTGTGTGTGTGTGTGTGTGTGTGTGTGTGTGTGTGTGTGTGTGTGTGTGTGTGTGTGTGTGTGTGTGTGTGTGTGTGTGTGTGTGTGTATGTGTGTGTGTGTGTGTGTGTAAACGACGTGTGAGATCATCCACTTTCTTGACAAAGAACAAACTATGGTCAGCAGTCTCTCTGTCTATGTACCCGTCTCTCTGTCCATCCGCCTCTCCATTTCCAGCTTTTTCTCTGTCCCCCACCCTTCCCCACCTCGCCTTAGCCCTCTCTCTCACTCTGTCTCTCTCCCTCTCCCTCTCCTGCCCCACCTCTCTCTCCCTCTCCCTCCATCCCACCCATCTTAATGTCTGTCATTCATTGGCATTTGTCAGGAGCACGATTCTTTTCACACACGATCTGGGTGGGGACTGACGAGAGCAGGGCGTTGAGAGTGTTTTGACTTGTGAAAGGCGTGAAACATTTCAATTGGGACAGACAGTCGGATGATCAACAACGCTGGCTGAGGGAAGTCTCCGCGCTTCTCTCTCTCTCTCTCTCTCTCTCTCTCTCTCTCTCTCTCTCTCTCTCTCTCTCTCTCTCTCTCTCTCATTGTCATTGTCATTGTCTCTCTCTCGCTGTAAGAGAGAGACAGAGCGTAATTGTGTGTGTGTGTGTGTGTGTGTGCGTGTGCGTGCGTGCGTGCGTGCGTGTGCGTGAATGTGTGTGTGTGTGTGTGTGTGTGTGCGTGCGTGCGTGCGTGCGTGTGTGTGTGTGTGTGTGTGTGTTGGCTTGCTTCTTTGCATATATATATATCTGCCAAACATTGATATCAACCTGCACAGTAATATTAACATGCACAAAAATATTTTCTATATGTTCATGTTGGGATGAACTCCGTTATATGTATGTATGTATGTATGTATGTATGCATGTATATATATATATATATATATATATATATATATATATATATATATATATATTATATATATATATATATATATATATATTTGTTAAAATAAGGTATTAAAAAGAATCTACAAATTTGTTTCGAACGTGTTGCGCTGTCATCAGGATGGCCCTCGGTTTGCCCACCGCCGATGTTATATAGCGTGTAGGCTCACGTTTGCGGTTGTTTGCACGTGCGGGTTGGTTGCACGTGTTTTTGGGGCTTTCAGGTTTTTGTTTTGAGCGTGTTCACTAACAACGATTTCCATTTGTGCCTGCAGTTGTTTACTATTTCTGTTTTAGTGTTTAAAGTTGCTAAGTGTGGTTTGCATAGTAAAACCATTTTTTAGTTAAACATAGGTTGCCCTTTTTGAAACATTGTTTTATGTGAGCTCTTTTTTAAGAATTTTTCCCGGATATATTGTACTTTTTTTTTGCGTTTTAAATTTTGATTTTTATTTGCTTTCTGTTTTTGGTTTTTTTTTTATTTTTTCTTTTTTAAATTTACGTTTTTGGTTTGCCTATCTGGTTTTGAAAAGGGGGTTTCCCGGGTCCCCCAAGTTTTGTTTCTTTTTTCCCTTTTTGATGTCACAGTAGCCTGGGGATACAATGTTGTTTTGAAAAAACATTTATTTTTCTGTGGGCACTGCTCTTTTCTGGGGGCAATTGCAAAATTTCCTTTTTTTCACCCCCTTTTTTGCTGGTTGGTTTTTTTTTTGTTGGGTGGTCAATTAGGTTTTTTTAGGGTTGGGGATACATGAATCGATAGTTTGACAGTGTTTTTGTTGAATATTTTTGGGCGTAACCATGGGATCCTATGTGGTGCAGAAACAGTGAAAAGGGGGCGGAAATTTTTCCCTGCTGTCCAACCCTCAAGAAAAAAACCCCGGAAAAAAAAGTCCGGGGGTTACAGAGACGTGGACTTGGCAAATAAGTAACCCCCCCAAGAACCCTGAAAAAACTTCAAAACCCGATTGCCCCAAAAAACCCCAAAAATCATTTAATAAAGAAAAATAAAAAAACCAAACCCGAAAATGAGGCAAATAATTTTGGAAACTTAAAAAAGCAAAAACAAGCTACAATATATCCTGGGAAAATTTATAAAAAAGAGCAATCATACAGCAATGGGTTTTAAAAAGGGCAACCTTGTTTAAATGAAAAAGGTTGAAACCCATGCAAAAACCCCCCTTGCAACTTTAAAAATAAAAAAGAAATTTTAAAAAAAACTGCAAAGGGACAAATGGGAAATTTGTTGGGTTTTGAACACGCTCAAAACAAAAAAACCGGAAAGCCCCAAAAAAAAAACGGGCAACCCCCCGCACGTGCAAACAACCGCCCAAAAGTGAGCCCACACGCTATATAACATCGGGGGGGGGGCCCCCCAAAAGCCAAACCTGATGCCCGCGCAAAGCGTTTTGAAACAAAAATTTTTAGATTCCCTTTTTTTACCTTTTTTTTAAAAAAATGTTGCTCCCCCCAAGGGGTCGGGGCCCCTCTGAAAAAAATTGGGTATTTTAAACCACTTTGAGTAATATTATAATATAGGGGAGGAGAGCGTTTTAACCCTTTAAAAAAACTTGTAGGTTTTTTAAACCTTTATTTTAAAATCCTAAATTTTTTAAATGGTATATATTAATATTTAAAAATATATATTTTATATATATAAATTAAAAAATTTAGGGTGAATTAAAAATTAAAAAGCCTAAAATACTTTAAATATATTAAAATTTTTATATATATATATAATATATATATATATATATAGAGAGAGAGAGAGGGAGGGGATGAGAGAGAGGAGAGGGGAGAGGAGAGAGAGATGCAGATATACCCGACTTCTATGTAAATTTTAAAATTTGTAACTTTTAAAATTCTGTAGACGTTTGAAAAGTGCACCCCACACACACACAAAACACCCACACACACACAACATCCACATGCTCCTAAAACCCACACACACACACACAACCACAAAAACAAAACACCCACGCCCCAACCCCCCCACACACAACGTTCCTCTCTCTCTCTCATACACACAAAAACCACCTTCCCCTGTTGTCTGTCTGGGCTGTCCCCCTTTTCCCCTTCTCTCTCTCCCCTCTCCCCTCTTCCCCTCCCCAATACGTTTCAGGGCAACCCCCAGGCCTTCGTGCTTTCTTATATCCCCCCCGCTTTTACCCCCCTCCCCCCCCAAACCCCAAACCCCCCCCCCTCACCCAATCCACACTGTGTGCACGGGGGGGCCCAGTTTTTGTATGGAGTCGACTTCTCTTTGGGAAAAGCTGAGGGCCCGTCCCCGTTTTCCTTCAATAGCCTGTGTTTGGTGGGGTCAGGGGGAAAAAGGGGAAAAGTTTCAATTTAATTTGACGTTAATGACAGCAGGGTGAAAAAGGAAGCCCCCGGCCCCTAAAAACGGGGGGGGGGTTCTTTTGCTATATGGAAATCAGAGCTTTGAAAATTGCCTGGATACAAAGCCAAAGGGGTTGAGGTTTTTACGAAAAAAAAAGGAAAAAGGTAAAAAGTCAAGGCCAGTGTGTGGTGTCCCTCCATAGGTACCCCCCATGAAGGTTTTTTTTTTTGTTTGTTTGTTTTTTTTTTAAATGATTTAAAGCCTTCGGGAAAAGGGGGAAAATGAAGCACCACACACACACACACACACACACCCACCCCACACCACACACACACACAACACACAACACACCACAACGTTACCCACACACACACACACACACCCACACACCCCACACACACACACACACTACACACACACACACACACACACGCACGCCCCGCACACACACAAAACACACCCCACACCACACAAACACACACACCGTATACACACATTACAAAACACAAAAAACACACACACACACCACCCACACACCCCACACACACACCCCACAACCCCACACACACACACACAAACACACACACCCCACACCCACACACACACAGTATACCACACCTACACACACAAACACACACAACACACACACACACACCCACACCACACCCCACAAAACACACACCACACCACACCCACCAACAAAAACCCCACATCATCACACCACACAATATAAATTTAATGTTTGTCTCTCTCTCCCTATATGTATGCAGTGTTGGGTGGTGTGTGTGGTTGTGTGTGTGTGTGTGTGTGGTGTGGTGTGTGTGTGTGTGTTTTGTGTGTGTGTGTGTGTGTTTGGGGTGCGTGGTTTTTGTGCGTGCGTGGCCCTGCGTGTGTTTTTGATTTCGTGCGCCTTTTGGGTGAAAGGCCGGGCCTATAGTGTGTGCAGTGTATGCGGTGTGTGCACCTTTGCTATTTGCGTGCGCACTTGAGCCTGTGTAAGATCTGTATCTGCAGGCTGCTGTAGCATGCTCCTGAATCTCACACGTGTGGGGTCTGCGTATATATTATATTATATATAAAATTAAATTATATATTATATTTATAAAATATATA
Organism: Conus ventricosus; assembly: GCA_018398815.1. Taxonomy (NCBI): domain Eukaryota; kingdom Metazoa; phylum Mollusca; class Gastropoda; order Neogastropoda; family Conidae; genus Conus; species Conus ventricosus. Next base: position 55,919 of record JAFLJL010018483.1, on the reverse strand, counting down.
TATATATAAAATATATATATTTTAGCTTTTTTGCTCTTTCATGGGTTTCCTTTGCTTCTTATTGGGACCTTTGGTTGGTTTTTTTTAAAAATCAACAAATATACTCCGGTTTTTGCACACCAGCTTTTTTTGGGTTGCAATTTTTCTTAAAACTGCAACGGGGAAAAGGGGTAATTACCCTTTCCCAGTCACTGGGGAAAACAACCCAAAGGGTTTTGAAATAACGGTATATGACCAAGAGTTATATGTTAGTGAGTTTCCCCCCCTTTGGGGGATGTTCCCCCTTGGAGCCCATAAGCTTGGGTGAAGGCTCATTTTTAGAAGCCCTTTATTTTATTTTTCTCCATTCACCCACTCAAGCACATCTGTTAAATTAGGCAAATCATTTCCACTGCAGATATGAATGCTTAAATTTTCCCCCCATTTCGTCAAACTAAGACATAAGAGCAAGCTTTTTTAAAAATTCAATATTTCTTGCAGTCCAAATTTCAACCCAACTGCTCCCGTGGTTGCTGGAACGGTGCGCGGACTTATCTTTGGGGAAAATTTTTATTTTTTGTATTTTAGTCCCTTGCGGAAATTTATTCCCAAAAACTGACCCTCAGCCCTTGTGTTTAAAAGGATAAACTTTTTTTTTTACTTTTCACAAGAAAAAGTAGCTTGTTTTTCTCTTTTCGTGATTTTCTTTTTTCTTTTTAGGTGGCCCCCTTTTGGTTTTTTTTTGAAAAAAATCACAAAATACTACTGTAAAATTTAAAACCCAGCTTTTTCTGGGGAATTTCCTTTTTCTTTTAAAAATGAAAAGGCAGGGCCCAAATTAACTTTTCCCCGGGCACTGGAAAAAAAACAAGGTTTTTGAAAAAATTTGGTATATGAAAAGGAGTTATATGTTAGTGAGTTTCCCTTCCATTGGAGGTGTCTCCCCCTTTGGAAGACCCCAAAAACTTTCGAAGGTCTTTTTTAAAAAGCATTTATTTTTTTTTTTCTCCATTCACCCCACTCAAGCACATACTGTTTTTGTTTTGGGAGAATCACTGCCCCCTGCAGATATAATTTCTTTTTTTTCCCCCTATTTCGTCAATCTAAGACATAAGAGCGGCTTTGTTTATAATTCAATTTTTTCTTTTTTGTCATTGCAACACCAACTGCCCCCGTGAGTTGTGGAACGGTGCGCGGCACTTATCTTTTGGGAAATTTATAGTTTTTGTATTTTTGTCCCTTGGGATTCATTCCCAAAAACCCGACCCCAAACACTTGGTCTTAAGGGATATCTTTTTATAAATTTTTTTCTTTTCACAAGAAAAAAAATAGCTTGTTTTGCTCTTTTGTGATTTTCTTTTGCTTCTTTGGTGGCCAAACCTTTGGGTTTGGTTTTTTTAAAACCCAAAAAAATATACTACGGAAATTTCCAAACCCCTTTTTTTGGGGTTGCAATTTCCCCTTAAAAATTTAAAAGGCGAGAGTTCCCAAAATTTCCCCTTTACGCAATTTCCCGGGAGAAACAACAAGGTTTCGAAATATCATTTGACCAAAGGGTTATATGTTAGTGGTTTCCCCCCTAAATTGGGGTTTTCCCCCCCCTTGGAGGGCATAAGCCCTTTCTGAAGGGGTTTATTTTTAAAGGGATTTATTTTATTTTTTCCCCCTTCACCCACTCAAAACGCATACTGTTAGTTAGGCAGAATCATCTACCACTCAATAAAATGGGTTTTCCCCCCATTTCGTCAATCTAAGAAAATAAGAGCCCAAACTTTTTTTAAAAATTTAATTTTCTTGCAGTCATTGCAACACCAAGCGGGTCTGTAAGTTTTCTTGGGAAAGGTGCGCCCGGTTTTTATCATTGGAATTTATTAGTTTTTTTGTATTTTTGTTCCCCTTCGGGTTCTTCCCAAAAACGGGCCCTCAGCACTTGTGTCCCCTTTAAAAGGAAATCTTTTTAAAATTTTTTTTCTTTTCACAAGAAATGGGGCTTTTTTTGCTCTTTCCTGATTTTTTTTGCTTCTTTTGGTGGCACCTTTTTGGGTTTGGGTTTTTTTAAAACTCCAAAAAATTAAAATACGGTATTGCACCCCACTTTTTTTTGGGATTTCATTCTTTTAAAACCCGAAAAAGGGAGGGGTCCCCTTTCCCCCCTTTTTTGCAGTCCCCTGAGGGAAACAACAAGGGTTTTTAAAAAATCGGTATTGAAACCCCGAGTTTTATGTTAGTGGTTTTTCCCCCCCTAAAGGGGGGTGTCTCCCCCCCTTTGGGACTATAACTTGTGAAGGCCATTTTTAGAAACATTTTTTTTTTTATTTTTCCCAAACCCCCACTCAAACACCTACTTTTTAGGCGCCTCCCCTTTCCACTGCCGATTGATCTTATTTCCCCCATTTCGTCAATCTAAGACATAAGAGCCAAACTTTGTTTATTAATTCAAAAATTTTTCTTGCAGTCATTGCAACACCAAGCTGCTCTTTTTAAAGTTGCTGGAAAAGGTTTCGCGGTACTTATCTTTGGAATTTATTAGTTTTTTTGTTTTAAATCCCCTTTCGGAAATTTATTCCAAATTTTGGAAAAATCAAAATTGTGTTTAAGAGGAATCTTTTTATATTTTTTTTCTTTTCAAAAAGAAAATGTGCTTGTTTTGCCCTTTCGTGATTTTCTTTTTCTTCTTTTGGTGGACCCTTTTGGGTTTTTTTTTGAAAAATCAAAAATATACTACGGTATTGACACCCCGCTTTTTCTGGGATTGATTTTCTTAAAAATGAAAAGGCAGAGGGAGTCAAATTACCACTTTCCGCAGTCACTGGGGAAGAAACAAAAAGGTTTCGAAATAAACGTATATGACCAGGAGTTATATGTTGTGAGTTTTTCCCCCCCTATTGGGGTGTCTCCCCCTTGGAGCCATAAGCTTGCTGAAGGGGTTTATTTTTAGAAGCATTTTTTTTATTTTTCCCCCAAATTTCCCCCCTCAAAGCGCATATGTTAGTTAGGCAGAATCATCTACCCCCGCGATATGAAGGCCCATTTCCCCCTATTTCGTCAATCTAAAATATAAGAGCAAGCCCTTTTTTATAATTCAATTTTCTTTTCAGTCTTGCAACACCAAACTGCCCTGTTTGTTGCTGGGAAAAGGTGCGCGGTTTCTTATCATTGGGAAATTTTTAAATTTTTTGAAAATTTTTGTCCCTTGCGGTTCATTCCCCAAAAACTGACCCTCCGCATTGGTTTTCCCTTAAAAGGAAAATTTTTTTATTTTTTACTTTTCACAAAAAATGTGGTTGTTTTGGGGGGGGGGCATATTTTCTTTTTTTTCTTAGGTGGGACTTTGGGTTTGGTTTTTTTTAAAACTCAACAAAAATACTACGGTATTGCACACCCCTTTTTCCCGGGGAAATTTTATTTTTCTTTAAAAATGAAAAAGGGAGAGGCCTTTAAATTAAACCAAATTTCCGCGGTCACTAGGAGGGAAACCCCCCCAAGGGTTTTTGAAAAAATCGGGATTGACCCCAAATTATAGGGTTTGTGGTTTCCCCCCCCCTATGGGGTGTCTTCCCCCTTTGGGGATATAAGCTTGCTGAAGGCCCCATTTTTTAAGCCTTTATTTTTTTTTTCTCCATTCACCCCCTCAAGCCCATACTGTTAGTTTGGCAGAACATCTGGGCCCCTGCAGATATAATGTTAATTTTTCCCCCGTTTTTGTCCCCCCTAAGACATAAGAGCAAGCTTTGTTTATAATTAAAAATTTCTTGCAGTCATTGCAACACCAAGCTGTCGTTTTTGTGGAACCGGGGGTGTGGAAATTATCTTTGGAATTTTATATTAGTTTGTTGTATTTTGTCCCTTGCGGATTCATTCCAAGGGAAAAGAACCCCCCGCACTTGTGCTTAAGAGGTATTTTTTTTATTTTTTACTTTTCACAAGAAAATGCAGCTTTTTTTGCTTTTCGTGAATTTTTTTTTGCTTCTTAGGTGGGACCTTTGGGTTGGGTTTTTTTAAAACTCAACAAAAATACTACGGTATTTGGGACACCCGCTTTTTCTGGGTTTTCTTTTTTTCTTTTAAAAATGAAAAGGCAAAAGGAGTCCAATTACCCCTTTCCGCAGTCACTGGGGGGAAAAAACAACAAGGTTTGAAATATCGGTATTGACCAAGGTTATAGTTAGTGGTTTCCCCCTATTGGGGATGTCTCCCCCCTTTGGGGCTATAAGCTTGCTGAAAAGGGTCATTTTTAAAAAGCCCTTTATTTTATTTTTCTCCCTTCACCCCCCCCCAAAACACATACTGTTTTGTTAGGGCAAAAATCATTACCACTGGGCCCATATGAATGCTTATTTCCCCCTATTTCGTCCCAATTTTAAGACTAAAAGCAAGCTTTGTTTATAAATTTAAATTTCTTGAGTCATTGCCCAAAACCCAAACTGCTCCCGTTTAAATTGCTGGAACGGGGGCGCGGGTTCTTATCTTTGGAATTTATTAGTTTTTTTATTTTGTCCCTTGCGGGGTTCCTTCCAAAAACTGAACCCCCAGCCCCTTGTGTCTTTTAAGGGGGTATCTTTTTATATTTTTTTTCTTTTAAAAAGAAAAAAGTTGTTGTTTTTCTCTTTTGTGATTTTCTTTTTCTTCTTAGGTGGCCCCCTTTTTGGTTTTTTTTTTGGGAAAAATCAACAATTCCACGGTATTTTCAACCACTTTTTTTGGGGTTGCATTCTTCTTAAAACTGAAAAGGGCCCAAAGGGGTCAAAATTTTCCCCCTTTTCCCCGGTATGGGGAAAACCAAAAAGGGTTTTTAAATATCATATAAAACCCCGGAGTTATATGTTTGTGGTTTCCCCCCCTTTGGGGGATGTCTCCCCCCCGGAGACTATAAGCTTTCTGAAGGTTCATTTTTAAAGCATTTTTTTATTTTTCTCCATTCACCCAATCACGGCAACTTTTTAGGTTTGGCAGAAAACTTTTACCCCCTGCCGAAAAGAATGCTTTTTTTCCCCCCATTTCGTCAATCTAAGATAAAAAGAAAACAAAACTTAGTTTTTTAAAAATTTAATATTCTTGGGAGGGCCCTTGGGAACCCCAAGCTGCTCCCGTAAAATTTTCTGGAACGGTGCGCGGGCCTTTCAATTTGGGAAATTTTTTAGTTTGTTTTTCTTTTTAAAATCCCTTGCGGATTCCTTCCCCAAAAACTGACCCTCGCACTTGTGTCTTTAAAAGGATAAACTTTTTATATTTTTTTTTCTTTTCACAAGAAAAAGTGGCTTTTTTGCTTTTTATGATTTTCTTTTGTTTTTTTAGGGGGCACCTTTTTGGGTTTGGGGGTTTTTTAAAATCAAAAAAAATAAAACTACGGTTTTTTGCACCCCAGCTTTTTCTGGGATTTCATTCTTCTTAAAAAATGAAAAGGCCCAAAGGGGTCAAATTCCCCCTTTCCCCCCGGTTTAAAAGGGGGGAAAAACCAAAAAGGTTTTTGAAAAATCCGGGGATATGACCCAAAAGTTTTTATGTTAGTGAATTTTCCCCCCCTATTGGAGGATTCTCCCCCCTTTGGGGAAATAAAAGCTTGCTGAAGGCTCATTTTTGGAAACATTTTTTTTTTTTCTCCATTCACCCCCCAAGGGACCTCCCGTTTTGTTAGGCAGAATCATCTGGCCCCCTGCAGTATGAATTTATTTTCCCCCCAATTTTTTGTCAATCTAAAACCCTAAGACAAAACTTTTTTATAATTTAAAATTTCTGCAGGGCATTGCAACACCAAGCTGCTCCCGTAAGTTGCTGGGGAAAGGTGGTTGGTCCCTTTTCTTTGGAATTTTTTATTAGTTTGGGTTTTTTTTAGTCCCTTGCGGATTCCTTCCAAAAACCCGGGCCCCTCCGCACTTGGTCTTAAGAGGATAACTTTTTATTTTTTACTTTTACAAGGGAAAAAGTAGCTTGTTTTGCTCTTTTGGGGATTTTTTCTTTTGCTTCTTTAGGTTTACCTTTGGTTTTTTTTTTGGGGAAAAAACAAAAATATACTACGGTATTGCACCCCCAGCTTTTTTTTTGGGATTTCATTCTTCTTAAAAATGAAAAGGCCGAGGATCAAAATTTCCCAAATTTCCCCCGTCCCGAGGAGAAACAACAAGGTTTCGAAAATATCAGGTTATGACCAGGATTATATGGGTTTGTGAGGTTCCCTCCCTATTGGAGGAGTCTCCCCTTGGAGACTATAACTTGCTGAAGGGTTTTATTTTTAGAAACCTTTTTTTTATTTTTCTCCCCTTCCCCCACTTAAGCGCTACTGTTTTTGTTAGGGGAAAAATCTACCCCTGCAGATATGAATGCTTTTTTTCCCCCTATTTCGTCAATCAAGAAATAAGAGCCCCGCATTGTTTAAAAATTTCAATATTTTTTTTCCGTCATTGCCCCCCCAAGCTGCTCTGAAAATTTTTTTTTGGGAACGGTTCGCGGTACATATTTATTGGGAAAATTTTTTGTTTTTGTAATTTTTTGGCCCCTTCGATTCATTCCAAGAACTGGGCCCTCACAACCCTTTTGTCTTAAAAGGATATCTTTTTATTTTTTTTTAAATTTTCACAAGAAAATGGCTTGTTTTTGGGTTTTCCTTTATTTTCTTTGGGTTTTTAGGTGGCACCCCTTTTTTGGTTTTTTGGAAAAATCAACAAAAAAACTACGGGAGTGCACACCAGCTTTTTTTTGGGATTTCATTTCTTAAAACTGAAAAAGGAAAAAGGAGTCAAAATTCCACTTTCCGGGGGGGGGGGGGGGCACTGGGGGAAAACAACAAGGTTTCCCAAAAATCGGTATATGGGCCAAAAAAAAAAAGTTTTATGGTTTGTGGGGTTTTCCCCCCCCCCCTATTGGAGGAAAGTCTCCCCCCTTTGGGACTAAAAAGGGTTGGGTGAAGGGTCATTTTTGGAAACATTTTTTTTATTTTTCCCCCATTCACCCCCCAAGCCCCATACGTTTGTTAGGCAGAATCATCTGCCCCTGCCCGATAGAATGCTTATTTCCCCCTATTTTGTTCCCAACAAGACATAAAGCAAAACTTTGTTTTTTAATTCAATATTTTTGCAGTCATTGCAACACCAAGGGGGCTCTGTAATTTCTTTGGGGGCCGGTGGGGGGGTACTTATCTTTGGAAAATTTTTATTTGTTTGTTTTTTTTTAGTCCTTTCGGATTCATTCCAAGGGAACCCGACCCCCCAGCATTTGTGGGCTTAAGGGATTTTTCTTTTTATATTTTTTACTTTCCCAAGAAAATGTAGCTTGTTTTGGGTCTTTTTTGATTTTTTTTTGCTTCTTAGGTGGCACCTTTTGGGTTTGGTTTTTTTTTTAAAACTCAACAAATATCCCCACGGTAGCACACCCGCTTTTTGGGTTGCATTCTTCTTAAAACGGGAAAAGGCAGAGGAGTACCTTTCCCCCTTTCCGCGGCACTGAGAAAAAACAAAAAGGTTTCGGGAAAAATCCCGGGATATGACCAGGGGTTAAAATGTTATGAGTTTTTCCCCCCCTATTGGGGGGATTTGCCCCTTTGGGGACCTAAACTTGCTTTAAAGGGTCATTTTTAGAAGCATTTTTTATTTTTCTCCAACACCCCCCAAGCCTACTGTTAGTTAGGCAAAAAAAATTACCCCCTGCCCGATTTTAAATTTTTCTTTTTTTCCCCCCCCTTTTGTCAATCTAAACTTTAAAAGCAAGCTTTTTTTTATAATTCAAAAATTTCTTGCATCATTGCAACACCAAGCTGCTCTTGGGGTTTTTCTGGAAGGGGGGCGGGACTTATCTTTTGGGAAATTTTTTAGTTTGTTGTTTTTTTTGTCCCTTGCCCGGGTTCATTTTCCCCCAACTGCCCCCCCAGCACTTGTGTTTTTAAAGGATATCTTTTTTTATTTTTTTTCTTTTCACAAGAAAAAGTGCTTGTTTTGCCTTTTTGTGATTTTTTTTTTGCTTCTTAGGGGGGACCTTTTTGGGGGTTTTTTGAAAACTCAACAAAAAATACTCCCGGGATTGAAAACCCCTTTTTTTCCCGGGAGCATTCTTCTTAAAACTGAAAAGGAGCCCGGGAGCAAATTACCCCCTTTTCCCCGGGCACTGAGGAGAAACAACAAGGTTTCGAAATATCGGTATATGACCCGGGTTATATGTTAGTGAGTTTCCCCCCTATTGGAGGAAAGTTCCCCCCGGGATATAAACTTGTGAAGGGTTTAAATTTTTTTGGGAACCTTTTTTTTTTTTTTCTCCATTGGGCCCCCTCAAGCGGGATACTGTTAGTTAGGCCCGAATCATCTACCACGCAGATATGGGAAAAAAAGCTTTTTCCCCCTTTTTCGTCCTTTTAAAAAATATAAAAGCAAGCTTTGTTTTTTAATTCAATATTTCTTGCAGTCATTGGCAACCCCCAAACTGCCCCTGAATTCTGGAACGGTGCGCGGGGACTTATCCATTGGAAAATTTTTTGTTTGTTGTATTTTTGGCCCTTTCGGATTCATTTCCAAAAACTGACCCCAGCACTTGTGTTTAAGAGGGTATTTTTTTTATTTTTTTACTTTTCACAAGAAAAAAATTTGCTTGTTTTGCTCTTTCCTGATTTTCTTTTGCTTTTAGGTGGCCCTTTGGGTTTTGGGTTTTTTTAAAACTCCCAAAAAATACTACGGTATTGGGCCCCCCCAGCTTTTTCTGGGGTTTTTATTTTTTAAAACTGAAAAAACAGGGAGTCAAATTACCCCTTTCCGCAGTCCCCGGGGGAGAAACAACAAGGTTTCGAAATTTTTCGGTAAAATGGGGCCAAAGTTTTATGTTTTGTGGTTTCCCCCCCCTATTGGAGGATTTTCCCCCTTTTTGGGCTATAAACTTGCTTTAAGGCTCATTTTTTGAAGATTTATTTTATTTTTCTCCATTCCCCCATTTAAGCAAATACTTTTTAGGCCCGAAATTTACTACCCCTGCCGAATGAATTTCTTTTAATTTTTCCCCCAAAATTTGTCAATCTAAGACCTTAAAAACAAGGGTTTGTTTATAATTCAATATTTCTTGCAGTCATTTTCAACACCAAGCTCCTGTTTAAATTTCTGGAAAAGGTGCCGGTATTATCTTTTGGGGAAATTTTTTAGTTTTTTTTTTAAATTTTTGTCCCTTGCGGATTTTTCCAAGGGAATGACCCTCAAAAACGTTGTTTAAAGGGTATCTTTTTTATTTTTAAATTTTCACAAGAAATGTAGCTTGTTTTTGCCTTTCCCGTGGGTTTTTTTTTTGCTTCTTTGGTTTGGGACCTTTGGTTGTTTTTTTTAAAAAATTCCCCCCCCAAAAATACTACGGTAATTCACACCAGCTTTTTCTGGGATTGCATTCTTCTTAAAAAATGAAAAGGGGGAGGAGACAAAAAAAAACCTTTCCGCAGTCACGGGGGAGAAAAAAAACAAGGTTTCGAAATAAAACGGAAATGACCAAAAAGTTTAATGTTTGTGAGTTTCCCTCCCTATTGGAGGAAAGTCTCCCCCCTTTGGGGACTATAAGCTTGTGAAGGCTCATTTTTTTTTAAACATTTATTTATTTTCTCCATTCACCCCCTCAAAACACATACTGAAAATTTTGGGAGAATCATCTCCACTTTCAGAAAATTTAAAAGCTTATTTCCCCCCATTTCGTCATCTAAGACATAAAGCAAGCTTTTTTTATAATCAATAATTTTTTGCAGTCATTGCAACACCCAAACCGCCTGTGTTGGGGTGGGGAAAGGTGCGTGGTACTTATCCTTTTTTTAAATTTAAAATTTGTTTGTTGTATTTAGTCCCTTTCCGGGTTCATTCCCAAAAAAATTACCCCCGCCTTTTGTCTTAAGGGAAAAATCTTTTATTTTTTTACTTTTTACAAGAAAATGCAGCTTGTTTTGTCTTTTTTGTGTTTTCTTTTTGCTCTTAGGTGGCACCTTTGGGTTTGGGTTTTTGGAAAAATCAACAATATTTCTACGGTATTTTCCCCACCCCCCTTTTTCTGGGATGCCTTCTTTTTTTAAAAATGAAAAGGCGAGGATTTAAATTACCACTTTCCCCGGGCCAATGAGAAAAAACAAAAAGGTTTTTGAAATATCGGTTTGACCCGGAGTTAAAGTTTGTGATTTCCCCCCCTTGGGGGATGTCTCCCCCTTGGGAAATATAAGCTTGCTGGGCTCATTTTTAGAAGCATTTTTTTTATTTTTCTCCATTCACCCAATCAAACAGTCCGTTAGTTAAAAGGCAGAAACTTTTACCACTGCAGAATGGAAAAGCTTTTTTTCCCCCCTATTTTCGTCAATCTAAAAAAAAAAAGCCAAGGGTTTTTTTTAAATCAATATTTCTTGCAGTCATTTTCAACCCAAGGGGGCTCTGTGATTCCTGGAACCCGGGGCGCGGTTTCTTTTTTTGGAATTTATTAGATTGTTTTATTTTAGTCCCTTGCGGTTTTTTCCCCAAAAACTGACCCTCAGCACTTGTTTTCTTAAGGGAATTTTTTATATTTTTTTCTTTTCCCCCAAGAAAATGTGGCTTGTTTTGCTCTTTCGTGATTTTCTTTTTCTTCTTTTGGTGGGAAACCCTTTGGGTTTGGGTTTTTAAAACTCAAAATATACTACGGTATTGGGAAAACCCCCTTTTTCCCGGGGTTGCAAATTTTTTTAAAACTGAAAAAAACAGAGGGGGTAAATTAACCCCTTTTTCCGGGTCAATGAGGGGGAAACAACAAAGGGTTTTGAAATATCGGTATATACCCGGGGTTTATATGTTAAAACGTTTTTTCCCCCCCTATTGGGGATGTCCCCCCCCCTTTGGGCCTTTTCCGCTTTGGAAGGGTTTATTTTTTTGAAGCCTTTAAAATTTTTTTTTCTCCATTCACCCACTCAAGCGCCTCCTTTTTTAGGGTTTGGCGAATATCTACCACTGCAGATAAGAATGCTTATTTTCCCCCCATTTCGTCAATCTAAGATATAAAAAGCCAAAACTTTGTTTTTTAATTCAAATTTTTTGCAGTCATTGCAACACCAAGCTGCTCTTTTTAAATTGCGGGAAAGGTGCGCCCGGGACTTACATTGGAAATTTTTTAGTTTGTTGGAATTTTGTCCCTTGCGGGGGTTTATTCCAAAACTGACCCCCAGCACTTGGTCTTAAGAGGTATCTTTTTATAATTTTTTTCCCTTTTTACCCAAAAAAATTTTTAGCTTTTTTTTGCTCTTTCCTGAAATTTCTTTTTCTTTTTTAGGTTTGGGAAACCCTTTTGGGGGGGGTTTTTTTTTAAAAAATCAACCCAAAATACTACGGTATTGCCCCCCAGGGGTTTTTTGGGGGGGGGGTTTCATTCTTCTTTTAAAATGAAAAAAGGGCCCCGAGGGTCCAAAATTTCCCCTTTCCCCGTCAAATGAGGAGAAACAAAAAAGGTTTTTGAAAAAATCGGTATAGGAAAAAAAAAGTTTTTATGTTAGTGAGTTTCCCCCCCCTATTGGAGGGGTGTCCCCCCCCTTGGAACTATAAGCTTGCTGAAAGGTCAAATTTTTTGAAGCATTTTTTTTTTTTTTCTTTTCCCTTTTACCCCCCTCAAGACATACTGTTAGGTTTGGCAGAATCATCTACCACTTTCCGATATTAACATTTTTTTTCCCCCCCCCTTTTGTAATCTAAGACATAAAAAGGGGAAGCTTTGTTTATAATTCAATATTTTTTGGGAGTCATTGCAACACCCAAACTGCTCTGGGAATTGCCCGGGAAACGGTGCGCGGGACTTTATCTTTGGAATTTATTTGTTTTTTGTTTTTAGTTTCCCCTTTTCGGATTCATTCCCAAAAACGCCCCTCAAAACCCCTTTTGGGCTTAAGGGATACTTTTTTTATTTTTTACTTTTCACAAGAAAAAGGGAGCTTGTTTTGCTCTTTCGTGATTTTTTTTTTGTTTTTAGGTGGGACCTTTGGTTGTTTTTTTTTAAAACCCCCAAAAAATATTCCCACGGGGAGGCACCCCCCAAACTTTTTTGGGAAAATTTCCTTTTTCTTTTAAAAATTTAAAAGGCAGAGGGTCAAATTCCCCCTTTCCGCATTTATGAGGGAAAACAACCCCAAAGGGTTTTGAAAAAAACGGTTTTTAAAGACCAAGATTTATAGGTTGTGAGTTTTCCCCCCCTATTGGAGGTGGTCTCCCCCTTGGAGACCCATAAGCTTGCGAAGGTCCCCCTTTTTGAAGCTTTTTTTTATTTTTCTCCATTCACCCACTCAAGCACATACTGTTAGTTAGGCAGAATCCAATACCCCTTGGGCCCATATGAATGCTTTTTCCCCCCCATTTCGTCAATTTTAAGACCCTAAGAGCAAGTTTGTTTATAATTCCCAAATTTTTTTCTGCCGTTTATTGCAACACCAAGCTTTCTCTGTAAGTTTCTGGGAAAGGTGCGCGGTATTATCTTTTGGGAAATTTTTTTTTTTTTTGTAATTTTTTCCCTTGCGGATTCATTCCCCGAACTGCCCCCCAACACTTTGTCTTAAGGGAAATCTTTTTTATTTTTTACTTTTTACAAGAAAATGTAGCTTTTTTTGCCCCTTTCGTGATTTTCTTTTGCTTCTTAGGGGGGGCACCTTTGGTTGTTTTTTTTGAAAACCCCAACCCCCTATCCCGGGATTGCACACCCGCTTTTTCTGGGATTGCATTCTTCTTAAAACTAAAAGGCAGAGGGTCAAATTCCACTTTTCCGCAGTCACTGAGGGAAACAACCCGGTTTTTGAAAAAATCAGTAAAATGACCCGGGGGGTTATTTAGTGAGTTTCCCTTCCTATTGGAGGATGTTCCCCCCTTTGGGGGCCATAACCCTTTCTGAAAAGGGTTCATTTTTTTAAGGGAAACATTTATTTTATTTTTTTCCATTCACCCACTCAAGCGCATCCCGTTAGTTTTGGCCGAATTCTACCCCTGCAGAATGAAAGTTTTTTCCCCCTATTTCGTCAAACTAAGAAAATAAGAGAAGCTTTGTTTTTAATTCAATTTTCTTTCAGTCCCCTTGCAACACCAAACGCTCTGTAAGTTTTTCCGGGAAAGGTGGGGCCGGGACTTATCATTGGAATTTAAATTTGTTTTTTTGTTTTTTTAGTCCTTGCGGATTCAATTTCCCAAAAACTGACCCCAGCACCCTTTTGTCTTTAAAAGGATATCTTTTTATATTTTTTACTTTTCACAAAAAAAGTTGGGTTGTTTTTTCTCTTTATGATTTTCTTTTTTTTTCTTTGGTGGCACCTTTTGGGTTTGGGTTTTTTTAAAACTCAACCCAAAAATACTACGGTTTTTGCACACCAGGTTTTTCCCGGGATTTCATTCTTCTTAAAACTGAAAAGGCACCCGGGGTCAAAATTACCAATTTTTCCCCGGTCACGAAGGAAAAAACAACAAGGTTTTCGAAATATCGCTATTGACCAAGGTTATAAGTTAAGGTTTCCCCCCCTATTTGGGGAATTTTCCCCCCTTTGGGGACTATAAATTGCTGAAGGCCCCATTTTTTGGAAGCATTTTTTTATTTTTCTCCATTACCCCCTCCCAAACCCATACGTTATTAGGCAGGAAAACATCTGCCACTGCAGAAAATTTAATGCTTTTTCCCCCTATTTCGTCAATCTAAACATTTAACGCAAGCTTTGTTTTTAATTCAATTTTCTTGGGAGTCCCTTGCAACCCCCAAATGCTCCCGTAAGTTGCGGAAAAGGTGCGTGGTACTTATCTTTGGAAATTTTTATTAGGGTTTTTTGTATTTTAGTTTCCCCTTTCGGTTCAAACCAAGAAAATGAAACCCCCAGCACTTTTGGGGCTTAAGAGGATATCTTTTTATTTTTTTACTTTTTACAAGAAAATGTAGCTTGTTTTTGCTCTTTTGGATTTTTTTTTGATTCTTAGGTGGGACCTTTGGTTGGTTTTTTTTAAAACTCAACTCCAAAAAATATACTACGGTATTGCACACCACTTTTTCTGGGTTGCATTCTTTTTAAAACCCGAAAAGGCGAGGAGTCAAATTACCACTTTCCGCCCGGGCCACTGAAAAAAACCCAAAAAGGGGTTTTGGGAAATTTTCGGTTAAAAGACCCGGAGTTATATGTTAAAGGGGTTTCCCCCCTTTGGGGGATGTCTTCCCCCCCTTTGGGGACTATAAACTTGCGAAGGCTCATTTTTAGAAGCAATTTTTTTTTTTTTCTCCATTTAACCCCACTCAAGCACGTCTGTTGTTTGGGAGAAAATCTACCCTGGGGGGGGGGGGGGTTGAAAAGCTTATTTCCCCCCAAAATTTTGTCAATCAAAAACATAAGAGCAAGGCCTTTTTTTAAAAATTCAATATTTTTTGCTCATTTTTCAACCCCAAAAACTGCCCCTGTGAGGGTTGGGTGGAAACGGTGGGGGCCGGGGACTTAACTTTGGGTTTATTAGTTTGGGGGTTTTATTTAGTCCCTTGCGGATTCATTCCAAGGAAATGACCCCAGCACTTTTGTCTTTGGGATATCTTTTTTAAAAAATTTTTTTCTTTTTTCTTTTCACAAAAAATTTTAAACTTGTTTTTGCTCTTTCGTGATTTTCCCCTTTTGGGTTCCCTTTGGTGGCACCCTTTGGTTTTGGTTTTTTTTAAAAATTTAACCCAAAAATCAAAGGTATTTAACACCCTTTTTTTTGGGGGTTGCATTCTTCTTAAAACTAAAAGGGCCAAAAGGATCAATTACCAAATTTTCCCCGGCACGGGGGGGGAAAAAACAAAAAGGTTTTGAAAATCGGTATAAAAAAACCCAATGGTATAAGGTTGTGAGGGTTTTCCCCCCTAGTGGGGGATTTTCTCCCCCTGGGGGGACTATAAGCTTGGGGAAAGGGTCATTTTTAAAAAGCATTTAAAGTAATTTTTCTCCCCTTTACCCCCCTCAAGCACCTACTGTTTGTTTAAACAGAAATTATCTACCACTGCAGAAATTTTAAAAGCTTATTTCCCCCCATTTTTGGCAAACTAAGACAAAGAGCCCGCTTTGGTTTATAATTCAATATTTTTGGGAGTCATGGGAACACCAAACGCCTGGGAAGGGCCCGGAACGGTGCGCGGGGGGTTATCTTTTAATTTTTTTTTTTTTATTTGGGATTTTAGCCCTTGCGGAAAGGGGTTCCAAGAAATGACCCTCAAAACCCCTGTTCTTAAGGGAAGCTTTTTTATTTTTACTTTCACAAGAAAAGAAACTTGTTTTGCTTTTCGGGATTTTTTTAGGTTTGGCCCCTTTTGGGGGGTTTTTTTAAAACTCAAAAATTATACTACGGTATGTCACACCCGGGTTTTTCTGGGGAAAGCATTCTTCTTAAAAATGAAAAAGGGAAAAGGGGGCAACAATTTTCCCCTTTCCGCGGGCACGGGGAAGAAACAACAATTTCGAAAAATCGGGATTTGAACCAGGGGGTTTTTAGGGTTTGTGAGTTTCCCTCCCCTAAGGGGGGATGTTCCCCCGGGGGGACTAATTAAAGCCCCCTTTTGGAAGGTTCATCTTTTGAAGCAAATTTATTTTTTTTTCCCATTCCCCCCCAAAGGCCCCATACTGTTATTTGGCGAAACATCTTTCCCCCGGGAGTTATGAATGCTTATTTCCCCCCTTGGGGGGGCCCAAACTTAAAAACATAAAGCGAGCTTTGGGGTTTTAATTTAATATTTCTTGCCGGGCATTGCAAAACCAAACTGGGTTCTTGAGTGGGTGGAACGGGCGCGGGATTATCTTTGGTTTATTGTTTTTTGTTTTTAGTCCCTTTTCAGATTTATTCCCCGGCCGACCCTCCATTTTCCCCCTTTAAAAAAAACTTTTTAAAAAAAAACCCCCCCTTTTTTCCCCCATAATTTTTTTTAAAACCCCAAAAAACCCCCCCCCCCCCCTTTTTCCCCAATTTTTTCCCCTTTAAAAAAACCAAAAAACCCCAAAATCAAATTATTCCCCCCTTTACCCCCCCTAAAAAAACCCCCCCCAAATATCCTAATTCCCTTTAATTTTTGGCCCCCCCCCCCTTTTTCCCCCCCTTCCCCCCTTAATTCTGGCCCATTTTAAAAGCCCCCCCTTTTTTTTTTTTTTCCTTTCCCCCCCCCCCCCCAAACATTGGCAGCCCCAAGAAGGGGTTAAGCTTTTTCCCCCCTTTTCCGGGCAATTAAAAAAAAACCAAAGGTTTTTTCAAATTTTTCGGTATTGCCCCAAATTTCTGGTTGTGAAGGGCCTCCCTTTAATTTTAGGGGATTTTTTCCCCCTTTTGGGGCTTTTAAGCTTGGGGAAGGGCCCTTTTTAAAAAGATATTTTTTTTTTTTTATTTACCCACCCAAAAAAATTTTCTTTTTTTTCCAAAAATTTTTTTTCCCAATGCAAAATTTTTGGTTTTTTCCCCCAAAAAACCTAACTTTTTGCAAAACCAGCTTTTTTTAAATTCAATTTTTCTAAAACAAAATCCTTCCAACCCCAACTGGGCCAAGGGTTTGGGAACTCGGGTTTTTATTTTAAAAGGGTTTAAAATTTTGGGGTTTTCCCTTTGGGGATTCTTCCCCCGGAACTGACCCGAACCCCTTTTTAAAGCATTTTTTTATTTTTCCCTTTCACCCCCCAAGAAAATACTTTTTTTGGGGTCCCTTTCAAAAATTTATTTTCCCCCTTTTGCTTCAGGTGGCCAACCCTTTTTTTGGGTTTTTTGCAAAATCAACAAAAACCTCGGGGATTGCAAAACCGGCTTTTTGGGGGGTTTAATTTTTTAAAACCCGGGGGGGATTTAAAATTTCCAAAAATGGCCCCTCACTTTTTGGAAGGAAAGGGAACCCCCTTTTTAAATTTTTTTAAACCAAAGAAAAAAGTTCTTGGGTTTCCCCCCTTTGGGGGTTTTTCTTTTGCTTCTTAAGGGCTTTTTTTTTTTGAAAATTTAAATTTCCCCCAAATTTTTTTTCCCAAAACCCAAGCACCTTAAAAATGGGGGGGGAAAGGGGGGAGGGGGGAATCAAATTTCCACTTTTGATATGAAAAAACCCCGGGTTTTTTAACTAAGACCAAAAAAGAGGAAAACCCCCGGGGGTTTTTATAATTCAATTTTTTTTGGGAATTTTTTTTTTCCCCCCACCCCCCAAAGGGTCTGTTAGTTGGGGGAACATCCCCCCCTCCGGGGTTATTTTCTTTTGGAATTTATTTGGTTTGTTTATTTTAATTTCCCCTTTCGGTTTATTCCAAGCTGGCCCCCCAAAAAAAAAAACCGGGGGCGGGTTTAACTTTTTATTTTTTTTTCTTTTAAACCCCAAAAGAACCCCCGAGGTTTTTTTTCTTTTCTGGGTTTTTTTTTTCTTTTCACCGGAAAAGGTTTTTTGCCTTTCCCCAAAATTTTTTTACTACCGGTATTTTTTAAAAACCCCTTTCCGGGATTGGGAAAACCCTTTTTAAAACCTTAAAAAAAAAAAGAAAAGGAGTCAAAATTACCCTTTCCGCCGTCATGAGGGAAACACAAGGTTTCGAAAATTTTCCCGGGGAAAAAAGACCAAAGTTAAAAGGTTTGTGATTTCCCCCTATTGGAGGATGTCTCCCCCTTGGAGCTAAAGCTTGCTGAAGGTTCCCTTTTTAGAAGCATTTTTTTTTTTTTCTCCATTTACCCACTCAACGCTACTGGGTTTGTTAGGCAGAATCATCTACCACTGCAGATAAGAAAGCTTATTTTTTCCCCCCTTTTTGCAAACTAAAATTTAAGGCAAGCTTTGTTTATAATTCCCTATTCTTCAGTCCAAATTTCAACAAACCCCGCTGCTCTTAAGTTGCTGGAAAAGGTGGGGCCCCCGGGACTTTTCATTGGAATTTATTGTTTGTTGTATTTTTTTCCCCCCTTTCGGATTAAATTTCCCAAAAAACTGACCCTCAGCACCCTTTTGTTCTTTGAGGATTCTTTTTATATTTTTTACTTTTCACCCAAAAAAAAAATGGAAACTTGGGTTTTTCTCTTTCATGATTTTCTTTTTTTCTTAGGTGGGCCCCCTTTTTTGGTTTTTTGAAAAATCCAAAAAAATTTCTACGGGATTGGGACACCCCGCTTTTTTTGGGATTTAAACTTCTTTTAAAACTGAAAAAAGGGAGGGGGAGTCAAAAATTTCCACTTTTTTTCCCGGCGTAGGGGAAAAAAACAACAAGGTTTCGAATATCGGGATATGACCAAGAAATTATTGTTAGTGAGTTTCCCCCCCTTTTTGGGGGATGTTTTCCCCCTTGGAGCCAAAAAGCTTTTGAACCTCATTTTTGAAGCTTTATTTTATTTTTCCCCCATTCCAAACCCCCTCAACCATACTGTTTATTAGGCCGAATCATCTCCCCTGCCGATATGAAAGGGTTATTTCCCCTTTTCGCCCAAACTCCCACTAAGAGCAAGCTTTTGTTTTAATTCAATATTTCTTGCCCGTCATTGCAAAAACCAAGCTGCTCGTAAGTTGCGGGGAAAGGGTGCGCGGGGACTTTCATTGGGTTTATTAGTTTGTTGTATTTTTTGTCCCTTGCGGATTCTTCCCCAAAAACTGACCCTCCACTTGTTCCCTTAAAAGGGTATTCTTTATTTTTTTTTTTACTTTTCACAAAGAAAATGTAGCTTGTTTTGCTCTTTTATGATTTTCTTTTGTTTCTTAGGGGGCCCCCTTTTGGGTTGGTTTTTTTGGGAAAAACCCCCCCCCAATATACTACGGTATTGCCACCCCGCTTTTTTTGGGATTTCAATTTTCTTTTAAAAATGAAAAGGGAGAGGAGTCAAATTACCACTTTCCCCGGTTTACTGAAAGAAAAACAACAAGGTTTTCCCAAAAATCGGTATATTTACCAAGGGTTATAAAGTTAGTGGTTTCCCCCCCTATTTAGGGTGTTCCCCCCCTTTGGAAAACAAAAAGCTTGCTGAAGGTTCATTTTTGGGAAAATTTATTTTAATTTTTTCCATTCCCCCCTCAAGCACATACTTTTTAGGTGGGAGAAAAATCCTCCCCCCTGCAATATTAAAGGGGTTTTTTCCCCCTTTTCGTCAATCTAAGACATAAGGCAAGCTTTGTTTATAATTTAATATTTATAAAAAAAAAATTTAGTAAATTTAAAAATTTATTTTATTTTATTAATAAAATTTTTTGTTGTAATTTTAAACCCCTTCATCATTTTAAAACCCACCCTTTTTCAAAAATTTTCTTAAAAAATTTTTTTAAACCTTTTAAAAAAATTTTGCTTGGGTTTTCTCCAAATTTTATGATTTTTTTTTTTTTGGTGGTTTTTTGTTTTTGGAAACAAACCAAAAATAAAGGGAAGGGGAGAAAAAAGAAAAGGAGAGGAGTCCTCCCCCCCCCTTTTCCCACTAAAACCCAAAAAGGGTTTGGAAAAAATGGTTTGGGGGTTTTCCGGGTGGTTTGTTTGTGGGTTTTCCCCCCCTTTTGGGGAGTCCCTTTTCCCTTTAGATTTCCTTTCCCTTCCCCTTTTTAACATTTATTTTTTTTTTCCTTTTTCCCCCTCAAAGAATCTTTTTGTTAGGCGTCTTCCCCGCCTTTGTTATTTCCCCGATTTGTCCAACTCTTGGCCTTTGTTTTTTCTTTTTTTTCTTTCTATTTTATATTTTTATAATTTTATTTTTTTTAAATTGGGAAAGGTTCCCTTCTGTTTTCCGCCCTTCCCCTTTTAAAAAAATTTCTTTCCCTCGGGTTTTTCTTTTTTCCCCTTTCGGTTTTCTCCTTTCTTTTTTATTTTTATTAAAGTGGGGGGTGGTTTTGGCATCCAAAGGGACCAGAGGAAAGGAGGGAAAATCCCCCCTCCCCCAAAAAAAAAAATCCCCCCCCCCCCAAACCCCCCACCCCCCCGGGTGGGTGTGTGTGGTTGGGTGTTTCCTTGTGGTTTAGGGGTGTTTATTGTGTGTTTGTGGGGTCATGGGTGTGTTCCCCCCAGTTCCCCTTTTCTTTCCTTAAAACCCCTTTTCCCCCCGGGACATTTTCCCTTTTTTTTATCCGTTTTTTTAATTAAAAAAAACTTTCCCGTTTTAAAAGTTGGGCGCCCCTTCCCTGGGGTTTAAACGGGGTCTGTTTGGGGGGTTTCGTCCCCTTTTGGGCTTGGGTTTTCCCCCTCTCCTCCCCTGGTTTTTCCCTCGTTAAAAATAAAAGGGGTTTTTAAAACCACTTTCTGTTTTGAAGGGGTTTGGTTTTTTTCCTGCCCCTGCCTTCCCGTTTTTCTGGCCCGGATCGCCTCTTGGGGCTGGTCGCCCGTCCTCTCTCCCTTTCCTCTCCTTTTTCTCCTTTTCCTTTCTTGAAAAAAAGTGCCAAACTGTGGTTTTCGGGCTCCCTGGGGGTTTTCCCCAGGCCCCCCAGGGGGCCCTTTGGTTTGGCCCTCCCCTTCCCACCCCGGGTTCCCCGGGGCCCCCCCCAAAGGGGCCCCCCCCCCCCAACAAGGGGGAATTTGTTCAAAACCGGGTATGGGGTGCCTTTTTTAGATCGGAAAAGGGGCCCCCCCACCTTCCCAAAGGGCCCTTTTTGGGGTGGGGTCCTGGGGGGTCCCCATTTCTTTACAGACCTTTCCCCGGGGGGCGGTTCCGGGGGTCCCCGCCGGGGTTGGTGGGAAAGGGGCAATCCGGGGGACACCAAAATTTTTTTTGGGGAAACGAAAAAAATGAAGAAGGTTGAAGGATGTTTATTCCTAGGGGGTTTAAGAAAAGAGAAAAAAGGAAGAGGGAAGGAAAGAGGGGGGGGAACCCAAACGTGGGCAAAACCCCCTCACCAAAAAGGGTTTTTTTCCCCGGTTTTGGGTCCTACCCAAAATTTTTGCAAAAATAGTTTAAAAATGGGAAAACACCATTCTCCCCTTTTCTCCCTCAAATTTCTTCAATTTCTCCCCTCCCTTTCTTATTTTGGGCCTTTCCCGGTTTATACAAAAAAACGTAGGTTACAGCCCTTTATTACCAAAATTTTTAAACCTCCCTCATCTTTTAAATCGGTTTCCCTTTTTTATAACATTAAAAAAAAGTCGGGTTTTGTTTCCCCTTTTTTGTTTTTTTTTCTTACCTTTTTTAATTCTTATTTTGGGTTGGTTTGGTTTCCTCGGGGACCCCATCGGGGGAGGGGGTTTTTTTTCCCAAAAAAATTGGGGCCCCTTCCAAAGTTTTACCTTAGCCAAACTCCCAAAAGAACAAAGGCAAAAATTTTGTTATAAGGGGTTTAAAAGGGGGTTTTGGTCTTCATATTTTAAATCGAAAGGCCCACTAAAACCCCAATTTCAGGGGAGGGGGGGGAGGAAGAGAGGGGAAAGGGGGGGGGGGGGGGGAGGGTGGGGGGGAGGGGGGGCGGGAGCGGGTGGGGGACTAAGCGGGGGCGGGGGGTTGGGCAAACACCAAAAAGGGGGGGCCCGGGTCGCTCCCCGTTTTTAGGGGGGGCCGGGGGGGAGGCGGGGGGGGAGGGGAAGAGGCCCCCCCCCCTTATGAAAAGGGGGAAAAAGCCAAAAAAAACCCCCCCCAACTAAAAAATTTCCCCACCCCCAAGGATGGGTGCCGGGGCAAACCCCCAACGCCCCCAACAAAAAACCACCCCAAAAAAACCCCTCCCCCCCCCTCCCCCCCCCCCTCCCCCCTCCCCCCCGCGGGCCCGGTTCCCCCCAAAACGGGGGGCCTTGTTTTCAATAATTTTTCCACCCCTTTCCCCCCTTCCCCCCCCCCCCTTTTTACCCGGTTTGGGTTTTTTTAGGTTTTTTTGTGGCAAACAACCTTTTTGTTCTGTTTCTAAAGGGGGTTTTATAGGAAAAACAAACTTTCCCCCCCCCCCCCCCCACCCCCAAACCCCCCCCTTCCCCCCCCCCCCCCGAAAAAAGCCCTTGCCAAGGAACAATGTGTCCCTTTTAAATTTTTCCCCCCCAAACCCCCGCTTTGGGAAACAAATAACAAAACCCCCGGGGAAGGGGGAAAAGGGGAGAAAGGGGGGCCGGGTTTTGGGGGAAAAAATGGAAAGGGGGGAAAGGTCACAGGCCCAAAAAGGAAAGGGGGGGAAGGGGGGGGGGGAGGGGGGGGCCCCCCCCCCCTTTTTAACCCCAACCAGGAGGGGGGAAAGGGCCCCAAATTTCCCCCTTCCATCCCACTCCCCCCTTTAAACCCTCTTTTAAATTCCCCCCCCCCCCCCACCCCCCCCCAACCCCAACCCCCCACAAAAAAACACAACCAACACCCCCCGGGGGGTGGGGTTCCCCCTTTTTCAAACCATGTCCATTTTTAAGGTGAAATTTTGGGCCCCCTCCACCCCTTACCCCCCCCCCCCCCCCTTTCACCAAAGTGAGGGCTTCTTTGAAAATCGCCCCCCCCCAAAACCCCCCCCCTTTCCTCCCCTTTTGGCTGGGGGGGAGTGGTGGCCAAAAACCCCCCCCCACCCCCCCCCTCCCCCCCCCCCCCCACCCCCCCCAAACCCCCCCCCCCCCCCCCCCCCCCCCCCCCCCCCCCCCCCACCCCCCCCCCCCCCCCCCCCCCCCCCCCCCCCCCCCCCCCCCCCCCCCCCCCCCCCCCCCCCCCCCCCCCCCCCCCCCCCCCCCCCCCCCCCCCACCGCCCCCGCCCCCACCGGCCTGAAAACCCCACCACAGCACCCCCCCTCACACACACAACACCTCTTTAAAGGGGCCCGGGGCCGGCCCTCTGTTTTCAAAAGGCGGACACAAACCACCACACAAACAACCAACCCACCCCCCCCCCTCCACCCCACCCACCAACCCGCCCGCCCCATTCACCCCCCCCACCACACACCCTTAAAACCTTCCCCCCACCCCCCCCACCCCCCACCCCCCACGGGGGGCACTCAGCAAACCCTTTCCCCTTTCTGTTTCCCATTTTAAAAGGGGATTCCCAATTTTCAAAAAAAAGTTTTTTTCCCGTTCCTTTTATTTAAAGGAAAACACTGTAACCCCCCCCCCTTTCCGGTTTTCCTTGTTTTCTTTTTTTTTTTACCAAAAAAAACATCCCCCCACCTTGGGATTGGTTTTTTGCCAAAAAAAACCCCAGGGAAGAAAAAAAAAAACCCGCCTTTTCGGGAACCTAACCCCCTTTTTTTAGTTTTAAAAAAAAAAAAAAACACCACACCAGGGGAACGCCAAAAACCAAAACCCACCCAAAAACCCAAAAACAAAAACCAAAACAAATGAAAGACGAATTTGGGGTGGAAAACCACAAAAAACCCCCCAAAAAACCCCAAAAAAAAAGTGGGTTTTAAAGGAAAGGAGCAAACACACACTTAACCCCCAAACCAAAAAAACACACCAAACCCCGGCACCCCCAAAAAAGCACGGAAACCCCTAAAAAACGTTTTAAATGGAAAAGTTCTTTCTTTGGGGTGGGCCCCCCCAACCCCTTAAAAAAAAAAAAACACATTTAAAAAAAAAGGGGCCCCGCACCCTTTTGGGCCCCCCCCCCCCCCCCCCCCAAGGGGCCCCCGGGTGTCAAAATTCTGGTTGCCGCAAGGTGCCCCAAAATTTTTTTGTTTTTTTTGTTGTAAAAAAAAAAAAAAAAAAAAAAAAAAAAAAAAAAAAAAGGGGGGGGGGGGGGGGGGGGTTTTTTTTTGGGGTTGGTTTTTTTGTTTTTTTTTTTTAAAAAAAGTTTTTGTTTTTGTTTTGTTTTGGGGGGGTTGGTTTGGTTTTTTTGTGGTGGTTTTGGGTTTTTGTTTCCCCCCTTTTTTGTTTCCGGCCTGGTTTGGCCTTGGCCAAAGGCTTTCCCCCCGGAAATTGGAAGAATTTGGAATTTTCAAAACACCCAAACGCACGCACGCACGCACGCACGCCCGCACGCACATAAACAGACACCCTCACATTCTGATTGCCTATGACAATGATAGATGTCCATTTTCTTTAACTGTTTCTCACTGTTCCATTTTTTCAACCCAGTAACACTGTACCACAGCAAGACCATTGGATCAGTAGATTTTGCACAATTTGTTTTCTTTTTTTTAGCCAAAAAAAACAACAACCGCGTTCTTCAGCATAACAATAGTTTCTTGCTAAAAATAATTCACTATGGCAAGAAAAAATGCAAATACGATCTGTTTCTTTTGCAAGAGGTATTTAGGCCTATATCTTTTTCTCGTTTTTTATAAAAAAAAAAATTTATTAGTGGTATCACTTTCACATCTTTTGTCTGGGTAGTATGCGCAAAATATGTTATTTCTGTAAATATTTCTTTTTTCCTCGAAAATATCTTCCTAAAAACTGAAAATATTTGTGCCAAAACAATATGTATGTTGATCGTAATGTGTTGGGAAGGAATTACGCAGCAAAAATATGCACAGATATAATGTTGTGGCATGAAAATAATGTGGAATTGTATTAAAGTTAATGAGCAAACATCACACTTAACTTTCTCATTAACAAAGATATAAACTCACATAAAATTGGCACAAAGGAGATCACGTTGAAAGCATACATTAACGTAATAAATAGAAAACGTATCTATTCTAGATGAACCGCTTAGCTCTAACACATTGGTATATTTTGTCCATGCACATTGTGTGTGCGCAAGGGTGCGTGTGTCACTGGTTGCGCATGCGTGCACTTTTGTGTGGTGTGTGTGTGTGTGTGTGTGTGTGTGTGTGTGTGTGTGTGTGTGTGTGTGTGTGTGTGTGTGTGTGTGTTTGTCCGCTGTGCTGCACTCGGATGAAGAATGATCGCGCCTGTGTGTCCACTGTCGTGTATTCGGATGAACGTCATTGTGCGTGTGTGTCCACTGTCGTGTACTTGGATAACGAATCTGTGTGTGTGTGTGTGTGTGTGTGTGTGCGTGCGTGCGTGCGTGCGTGCGTGCGTGCGTGCGTGTGGTGTGTGTGGTGTACCAATAACAATAACAATAACAACAATAACAACAATAACAATAACAATAACAATAATTTTTAATCAGTCTTTTCTGGCCAACTGGCCTATACAGACAGGAGAAATGGTCATTCAAAATTGTATACATGGTGAGTAGCAAAACATTTCAATCAAGATGTAGTTTGGCATCGCAGTTTCATAGCTCCACAAATATATGTCGCAATTCTAAAGGCTAATTTTCCACCGAGATTTGTGAGTAGCAACTGTACTTTTAGAGTTGATTGGAAGCGGTAGTAATACAGAGGGATATGTCGTTTACGGAGTGCAGCATATCTGGGCACACAAGCAAAAAATGAACAAGGTCTTCAACAACAGTTCAAATCACAGACTTTACAAATTGGATTTGACAACATTTGCCATAGCGTGGGATTCCATTATGTGGAGTCGATTTGATTTAACCAGACAAAGAACACGACGGTGCTCATGATTTTCTAACTGGCTTATAGGTGGCCCTTAAGATTTCTGGTTGGTATAAGATGTAGTCTCCTTCTGTTACAACTGATTCATGCCAGCACTGACGGAAATTATCCTACTAATCTTTCTTTGAATACTTTGAGAAAGTAGCTAGGATTTCCAACATCTTGCATCACCCATACATAGCCAAATCCAAATTTACACAAAATGGTTCTAACTCGAGTAGCCCAGTTCTGCCTGCCATTATAAAGCATGAACAACATATTGTAACATGCGAGGGTACGGGCTTGTGAAAAAACAAGAATCGGCACCAGTACCTAATAAGCTG
>JAFLJL010018483.1:15000-29350 GCA_018398815.1 Conus ventricosus | reverse complement strand
TCCAATACACCGGCTCTGGAGGCTTCTTCAGGACCGTCTCTATGTTTTAAAACGTCTTGATATCAAAACGACGTTTTCTACCTGACTCCTCAGTGGAACAAGACTAACGGCTCTGCCTGAGAGACACAGACTCCGAACGTGTGGAGGAACAGGTGGAGAGAAAAAAAAAACAGAAGAAAGAAAGAAAAACTCTGATACGCAGAATTTCGAGCACGGAGCCTGTCTTGGTCAAAGTATTTAAGAACAAGATGCGAAGCATATAAACGTACTCCCAGTTTTCCAAACCGCTTATAAATCGGCCAAGTGCTTTGTGAGGTAGGAAATAAAGGCAAAATAACGATTTTTAACGGTTATTTAACCGATATACACTTTTGAAACCGGTATTTTAGTCCTCACTGGGCTAGAGCCTGTGTACATATCAAATTTCATACAAATCGGTCAATATGTCAAGAATAACGCTTTTTAACGGTCAAATTTTGAAACACTATATAGAAGTGCCATTTGTGTGTGATAACCTCTCTCTATACCAAATTTCATTAAATTCCACCAATATATAAGAAATAACCGCAGAATAACGGTTTTTAAACGGTTGTTTAATCCATTTTCAGCATCACATCACTTACATATGAACAGAGGCTCCGATTTGTCACAAGATCATCCAAACCACTTATAAATTGGCCAAGTACTTTCTGAGATATTCCATAAAGAAGAAAAATCGTTACAGGCCGTTACAACCATTAGTAACGGCTATAACGGGGCAAACTAAAACATTAGGCATCATCCGTGACCCATAATGAACATGCCTACTAATTTTCATAAAGGTCGGCCAAGTACTTTCTGAGATATTCCATAAAGAAGAAAAAACGTTACATGCTGTTACAGCCGTTAGTAACGGTTATAACGGTAAACTAAAACATCGGGCATCATTCGTGACCCATAATGAACATGCCTACAACTTTTCAGAAAGATCGGCCAAGTACTTTCTGAGATATTCCATAAAGAAGAAAAACCGTTACAGGCCTTACAGCTGTTAGTAACGGCTATAACGAGGTAAACTAAAACATCGGGCATCATCCTTGACCCATAATGAACGTACCTGCTCATTTTTACAAAGATCGGCAAAGTTCTTTCTGAGATATTCCGTAAAGAAGAAAAACCGTTACAGCCGTTAATAACGGCTATAGCGGTAAACTAAAACATCGGGCATCATCCGTGGCCCATAATGAACATACCTACAAATTTTCAGAAAGATCGGTCCAGTAGTTTTGTCTGGAGCGAGTGGAACACATTTTGACCACGGACACACACACACACAGACAGCATTTCTTCGTTCCCATTCTAAAGTACTCCCTGTTCTATAAGAACTGGGAGTACAAAAAGGAAAAAAGATGCAAACATAATACACGTACTCTCAGTTTTCCAAACTGCTTATGAATCGGCCAAGTACTTTGTGAGATAAGAAATAAAGGCAAAATAACGGTTTTAACGGTTATTTAACCGATGTACACTTTTGAAACTGGTATTTTAGTCCTCACTGGGCTAAAGTCTGTATACATACCAAATTTCATCCAAATCGGACAATATGTCAAGAATAACGGTTTTTAACGGTCAGATTTTTTAAACACTACATGGAAGTGCCATTTGTGTGTGATAACCTTTCTATATACAAAATTTCATTAAAACCCACCAATATATTTAAAAAAAAATAACGGCAAAATAACGGTTTAACGGTTATATAACCGACATACACTTTTGAAACCGGTATTTTAGTCCTCACTGGGCTAAAGCCTGTGTACATATCAAATTTCATCCAAATCGGACAATATGTCAAGAATAACGCTTTTTAACGGTCAAATTTTGAAACACTATATAGAAGTGCCATTTGTGTGTGATAACCTCTCTCTATACCAAATTTCATTAAAATCCACCAATATATAAGAAATAACGGCAGAATAACGGTTTTTAAACGTTGTTTAATCCATTTTCAGCAGTACATCACTTACATATGGACAGAGGTTCCGATTTGTCACAAGATCATCCAAACCACTTATAAATTGGCCAAGTACTTTCTGAGATATTCCATAAAGAAGAAAAACCGTTACAGGCCGTTACAGCCGTTAGTAACGGCTATAACGAGGTAAACTAAAACATCGGGCATCATCCGTGACCCATAATGAACGTACCTGCTCAGTTTTACAAAGATCGGCCAAGTACTTTCTGAGATATTCCGTAAAGAAGAAAAACCGTTACAGCCGTTGTCACGAGTTTGTCACGAGGCCTACGACGTTCGACCCACCTAGGGTGGCGGAATTATTCGTTTGTTTATTGTCGTTGCTGTTGTCGTGTATCCGTCCCTTAGGGTGGCTTGTGGTGCAGTTGCACCTTGGTGTGGTTCAGCTCAACTTCGGTTTGCTTTCTCTCTCTCTCTCTCTAATTCCACCGCCCGTGCTATTCATCCTGCAAGTTCACGGTGGCCGGTACCTTTCTCTCGAACTTTCTGTCTATCGGCCTCTCGTCTGTCTTTTTACCTGTCGCACGTGCTTCGTTCCTTTTAGTTTGAAGTATGCTCACTCTGTGACGCAGCATGGCATGTCGGCCGCCATTGCTGAGGGTGGTTAGCTCTTCACTCGAGCGGAAGATGTCTCTGGGAGCGCCTGCTCCAGTCTCGGTTCTTTACCGTATCATCGAGAGTACAGTCAGTACTTTCAATTCCTGCAGTCGGCCTGTAGGAGAGGGACATCATTTCTTCTGTCTCCGCATCTTCGCCTCTGTCCTCTCGACTGACAGAGGGTAGAGAGAGTCCTTTGACCCGCCTCTTCGGGGTCACCCACGGTAGCTGTAAGCATCAGTTTCGTGTGCGTTTTGTTTTGGTTTGTTGTTGTTAGCCGGCTTAGTCTCGCTTTTGCGCAATTTTCTTTTGTTTTCGAAATTGTAAGAGAAATATGTTGTGAGACCTTTTCTCTGGTTAATTCCATCTTTAACCTGGCCATTCTAAATTATTTCCAAAATTCTTTCTCCTGTTTATGTATCTGGTGAGCGTAGTCGGTGGGGAAGGGAGAGAACCTGGTGATTCAGGTTGGAACTCGCTGTCTCCTCGTCCGCCCCTGTCACATTCTCCGACTTTTATCCTTCGGCCACCGTCTGTTTGTGTGTGCAAGGAGAGCGAGTTTTTATGTTCACGAGCGTGCGTGCGCATGATTTGTCGTTCGGATGCGTGGTTGGAGATTTGTGTTATTTTGAAATGTGTTTATAAAATGTGACAGTTTGTGCCATTGAATTATTATTTGCAAATGGGGTGCAGTTATTAAGCGATGTCGCTGTGTTGATTTATTTCCTAAGGAAGGAAAACGTTAAGCGTGAGTGAGAGAAAGGTGAAGATAATTCATATTTGTTTTATAACCTGTTGATTTAATTGCAGTCTTTACCTGCATCGTGTGAGAAGACTTGATTCAATGGGTTTAATGTGTGCGTTGAATACACTTCCCCTCGCCCATCATGCGAGTGGCTAAGACTTGACAGCAATGGTCAGACGGTACTGACGGCAGGGTTCCAGTACCCTTCTTCCTTCCTTCTTTCTTTCCCTCCTCTTCGACTCTCCTCCCAGCTACGCTCCCCCCCCTCCCGGGGGCTTCACCTGGAGCACGATCTGGATGGTGCCACGTACTGGTCGAGGCCACGTTCTGGCTGAGACCACGGACGGGATGGTGCCACACCTGATCGAGGCCACGCCTTGGTCGGGACCGAGGCTGGTAGAGACGCCCGCCGTCTTGACTGGCCGCCTGGACCCCCGTCCAGACCTCCTGTAACAGCTACGTCCCCCCCCCCCCCCCCCCCCCCCCCCCCCCCCGGACACGCTCTCACTGCCCGCTTGGAAGTCGAGGGTGTCGGCTTTGGGCGACTCCCTGCGAGAACCAACCCGGCTCGGAGCACCTAGTGCGACAGGGTGCTCCCTGCGGACTTGACAGGGGCAGGGATGTGGACGCACTCCGTGGTGTGAGAAAGGGTCAATACTGGAAATATTTCTTTATAATTGTGTACATGCCATATGTGCTGGAATGCTGTAATTGTGATTGTGTACGTCGTATGGTGAAATATTTATTTATAATCGTGCATGTTGTGGGTGTGGTGAGTGCTTGATTGCGATTGTGCATGTTGTGTGCGTTGGAGTGCTTGATTGCGATTGCATGTTGTGTGCGTTGGAGTGCTTGATCGTGATTGTGCATGTTGTGTGCGTTGGAGTGCTTGATCGTGATTGTGCATGTTGTGTGCGTTGGAGTGCTTTATTGTGATCGTGCAGTGTGCGTGTGTTGGAATGTTTATTTTGCTGGTGTGAATAAATGGGGTGTTGTATCGTAATCTTTATTGTGTGGTCTCTTGCGAGCGTGTGAGGTCAGTCACTCCCTTCACTCCCACCTAGACCGATCCTGTCAGGGCAGACCTCCAGGGGTCGGTCGTGACAATTGTGGGGGCTCGTCCGGATGTGAAGGGCTCTGGCTGTCTCTCTCTCGTTTCGCAGAGTACCTGTTTAGTTTTGTCTGTTTTGTATATGTTTAGTCAGTTTGTCGTGTTTGTTCGTGGGTGGTTGGCTGGGTGACTCTAGAGTGAAGGGAGTCCTTTGTGGCCTGAAGGAACATCCGGCGTGACTCGGGTCGAGGTGAGACCGAGGGAGTCGACCGCGTCCAGACCTCCTTCCGCCGGTACCTCACGCAGGTAACGGCCGTAAGTCTTGCCCTTCTGTTGCCGCTCAGTCTTCCATTCCTGTTTTGTATTTAGCCAGTTCTTGTTTTTTTTTCTCTACCGGTTGTTGAGTACAGGGGGTTGTATCGGACGCTAGTGTCTCTTTTTTCCCCTCTCCGGATTCCCGTCTGCTAGGTTTTTGTTTTGTTTTTTTTTCCGGCCAGCCCCACCGCACTGTTGCTCGTGCTGTAGAGCGCGGTGTTGCAGAGTGGGGGCAGCCGGACATAGTTTTTGTTTTGTTTTTTTTTCGGTGAGCCCCACCGCACTGTTGCTCGTGCTG
Organism: Conus ventricosus; assembly: GCA_018398815.1. NCBI lineage: Eukaryota > Metazoa > Mollusca > Gastropoda > Neogastropoda > Conidae > Conus > Conus ventricosus. The sequence goes on along the minus strand of JAFLJL010018483.1, from coordinate 24,333 downwards.
TAGAGCGCGGTGTTGCCAGAGTGGGAGCAGCCGGAACTTGTCCGCACACACCCACACACACACATACACACATATACACACGCCCCTAAAATATTTGTTTTTTTTTAGCTAGTGGAATTGTCTTTCCCCTGTATTTGAAAACTGTAGGATATTGTTGTCATGGCGACGTCCGGCGCTGGTGGTATGGCGACGCGTGCGTCGAAGAAGAAGGGTATTCAAAATGTTACTGTAGTCCCTACTATTAGTACCAGTACTTCGACTACGGTAACTTCTACCTATTCCAGTGCTGTACAGGTAGCCCAGTGATACTTTTACTACCTCTTCGCTGGGGGTCTCCCTGTCGAGACCCCGACTGGCACTTCCGCTCGGAAGCGTCAGAGTATAGCGAAGCAACTGTGGGCTTCTGTTGAGTCGCAGAGACCGAAACCTTCTCCTCTTCAGGCTTCCCCTCGTAAGGGGCATGCCCCAGAAGGCTCTCCTTATGGGAAAGTCGAGACCCAAGGGACGGGTCAGACGGATCATCCTCCCGGGTCGGGAGTGGTGAACCCCGCTCAGGATATCACCTCTGTCCTTCTGTTTCTGGAGCGGCAGCGTAGTGAAGAGGCTGCTAGGCAGGAAGCCCTGCGTAGGAAGAACGTAGGGAAGAGGCAAGGCTCCGTCGGAAGAGTTGATCAACGTAGAGAGGAGGCTGCTAGGCAGGAGCTCTGCGCAGAGAGGAGACTGACAGACAGGAAATTATGCATAAGGAAGAGGCTATTCAGCGTAAGAGGAGGCTGCTAAGCAGGAGGCTCAGCGTAGGGAGGAGGCTGCTAAGCAGGAGGCTCAGCGTTAGGGAGGAGGCTGCTAGACGGGAGGCTCAGCGTAAAGAGGAGGCTGCTCAGCGTAGAGAGGAGGCTGCCAGACAGGAGGATCAGCGTAGGGAAGAGGCTGATCAGCGTAGGGAGGGCTGCCCTCCGTAGGGAAGAACTAGACAGGATGGAGGCTCTGCGTAGGGAGGAGATGGAACAACTTCTTTCGCGGCCTCCCGCTTCTGTAAACCAGGGGGTTAATCACCAGCAGGTGATAGAGTTAGAGGCCCAAAGTTAAAGCTTCCAGAGTTCAGACCTAGTGAGGACATTGACATGTTCTTAAGCATTTTGACAAGGTTGCTTGTTCATACCAATTGTCTGAGGAACAAAAGGCTATGCACCTTTTTTCTGGATTATCTGGTGCTGCAAGGGAGTGTGTGCTCACTCTAAATGAAGGCGCGTCTTATGCAACATGCAGTTGGCTCTGCGTAAGCGTTTCCACCTTACCCCAGAGACCTACGGAGGAAGTTTAGGTCCATGAAGAAGAATAATGATGAGACCTTCGTGCAGTTTGGTGATAGGCTGCGCAAGACGCTAGGGTACTGGCGTCAGTTAGCTAAGTTGGAGCTGGAGGATCTGATCCTCATTGAACAGCTCACCAACACTGTGTCCCCAGAGTTGAGGATCCGATAGGCGAGACAGCACCTCAGGATTTCGCGGCTGCGATTCACACAGCTGAGGTGTTTGCTGAAGCTCGCAGGGCTTACGGGCATCGCCCAGATACGGAGAGAAGCCCTCCACAGGACTTAATAGCAATAAGGTGCCGACAACTGCTAGCGGGGTGAACAAGGCAGGCAGTTCATCGGGATTTCAGCGCCCCGATTGTGTTTTCTTTGTGGTCGTCCTGGCCACATTAAGAAAGATTGTCCTAAAGCCGCTGGTAGTCGTGGGGCTGGTCCTTTCCAACGTCCTCGTGCCTCGGCTAACGTGGGTTCCATCCCAGCTTCTGGTGATTCCAGAGTGTCCAATGTTTCTTTCTGTTGTTGGTTCATCCTTGGTCGACACCATCAGGGATTCGGAGCATCAACACTCTTTGTGGATAAGGATTTAGTTTCCCCTAAGGCCCGGCGGGGCGCCAGTTACGATGTGTCGGGTTGGAGGCTGTTTTTAACCTCCACCCGTCCTTCTGTACTCGTTTTTCTATCTCCACCCCCCTACTTCTGTGGCGAAGTATGGGCTATCGCGGTGGAGCGACCTCTGTATTCCCTTATCATAGGGAATACTACACCTTCGCAGACGGACGCAGTCAATCCGTGTCTACGGATTTGCCCGTACAGGCGTGTGTGGGAGTCACCACACGCGCCAAAGCTAAGAAGCAGAACAGGAATTGCGTCCCGTTCTTCAGCCGATCTCTGACGAGGTTCTGGCAAGGGCCGATCCTGCTAGCATTATCCGTCTTCAGGCCAGGGACTTGGATGTCCAACGTCTACGACAACTTGTGATCGCCCCGCTCAGTCTGCCCGACACGCCAAGGTGAGCTTCAAGCTCCACAAGGATCCTCTTTAGGGTTTCCACTCAGCAGATCGTGTGGCCAAGCAGCTTGTCGTTCCCCAAAGCTTGAGGAATCTGTTCTCCGGCAGGCCCACGATTCCCCCATGGCAGGTCATATGGGCTCCAAGCGGACTCTCGAGCGAGTAAGACAAGACTTCTTTTGGCCAGGGATGAACTCACAGGTTAGGCAGTACTGCCGCAGTTGCGATGTCTGCCAATGACAACGCCTAAGGGTCGCTTGAAGCGTGTTCCCCTAGGGTCAGTGCCACGGGTTGGGGAGGCATTCAGCAAGGTTGGGGTCGACCTGGTGAGACCCATTAATCCTCCATCCGATCGCGGTCACCGCTACACTTCGGTAGTGGTAGATAATCTGCGAGTCGATACCCAGAGGCTGTCCCGCTTAGGACTATCGATGCCCCTACTGTTGCTGAGTCTCTCAGGCAGATTTGGACGCGCACTGGCGTGTGATTCTATCGTGGAATTTTGTATGGATTCATCGTACTCTGTCGATCACAGAGAGTTGGGTTCGGTCCCATTGTTGTGAAGTTGCACATGCGACAAGGTTCAAAGGAGCACTGTATCTCAGAGAAACAGATGCTTTTAGAAGGGGGGTTTGTCCAACGAGTTTGTCACGAGGCCTACGACGTTCGACCCACCTAGGGTGGCGGAATTATTGTTTGTATTATTGTCGTTGCGTTGTCGTGTATCCGTCCCTTAGGGTGGCTTGTGGTGCAGTTTGCACCTTGGTGTGGTTCAGCTCAACTTCGGTTTGCTTTCTCTCTCTCTCTCTCTAATTCCACCGCCCGTGCTATATTCATCCTGCAAGTTCAACGGGTGGCCGGTACCTTTCTCTCGAACTTTCTGTCTATCGGCCTCTCGTCTGTCTTTTTTAACCTGTCGCACGTGCTTCGTTCCTTTTAGTTTGAAGTATGCTCACTCTGTGACGCAGCATGGCATGTCGGCCCGCCATTGCTGAGGGTGGTTAGCTCTTCACCTCGAGCGGAAGATGTCTCTGGGAGCGCCTGCTCCAGTCTCGGTTCTTTACCGTATCATCGAGAGTACAGTCAGTACTTTCAATTCCTGCAGTCGGCCTGTAGGAGAGGACATCATTTCTTCTGTCTCCGCATCTTCGCCTCTGTCCTCTCGACTGGACAGAGGGTAGAGAGAGTCCTTTGACCCGCCTCTTCGGGTCACCCACGGGTAGCTGTAAGCATCAGTTTCGTGGTCTGTTTGTTTTGGTTTGTTGTTGTTAGCCGGCTTAGTCTTCGCTTTTGCGCAATTTTCTTTTGTTTTCGAAATTGTAAGAGAAATATTGTGTGAGACCTTTTCTCTGGTTAATTCCATCTTTAACCTGGCCATTCTAAATTATTTCCAAAATTCTTTCTCCTGTTTATGTATCTGGTGATGCGGTAGTCGTGGGGAAGGGAGAGAACCTGGTGATTCAGGGTTGGAACTCGCTTGGTCTCGCTCGTCCGCCCCTGTTCACATTCTCCGTACTTTTATCCTTCGCCACCGTCTGTTTGTGTGTGCAAAGGAGAGCGAGTTTTATGTTCACGAGCGTGCGTGCGCATGATTTGTCGTTCGGATGCGTGGTTGGAGATTTGTGTTATTTGAATGTGTTTATAAAATGTGACAGTTGTGCCATTGAATTATTATTTGCAAATGTGGTGGCAGTTATTAAGCGATGGTCGCTGTGTTGATTTATTTCCTAAGGAAGGAAACGTTAAGCGTGAGTGAGAGAAGGGTGAAGATAATTCATATTTGTTTATAACCTGTTGATTTAATGCAGTCTTTTACCTGCATCGTGTGAGAAGACTTGATTCAATGGGTTTAATGTGTGCGTTGAATACACTTCCCCTCGCCCATCATGCGAGTGGCTAAGACTTGACAGCAATGGTCAGACGGTACTGACGCAGGGTTCCAGTACCCTTCTTCCTTCCTTCTTCTTTCCCTCCTCTTCGACTCTCCTCCAGCTACGTCCTCCCCCCCCTCCCGGGCTTCACCTGGAGCACGATCTGGATGGTGCCACGTACTGGTCGAGGCCACGTTCTGGCTGAGACCACGGACGGGATGGTGCCACACGCTGATCGAGGCCACGCCTTGGTCGGGACCGAGGGCTGGTAGAGACGCCCGCCGTCTTGACTGGCCGGCCTGGACCCCCGTCCAGGACCTCCTGTAACAGCTACGTCCCCCCCCCCCCCCCCCCCCCCCGGGACACGCTCTTCACTGCCCCTTGAAGTCGAGGGTGTTCGGCTTTGGCGACTCCCTGCGAGAACCAACCCGGCTCGGAGCACCTAGTGCGACAGGGTGCTCCCTGCGGACTTGACAGGGGCAGGGATGTGGACGCACTCCGTGGTGTGAGAAAGGGTCAATACTGGAAATATTTCTTTATAATTGTGTACATGCCATATGGCTGGAATGCTGTAATTGTGATTGTGTACGTCGTATGGTGAAATATTTATTTATAATCGTGCATGTTGTGGTGTGGGAGTGCTTGATTGCGATTGTGCATGTTGTGTGCGTTGGAGTGCTTGATTGCGATTGTGCATGTTGTGTGCGTTGGAGTGCTTGATCGTGATTGTGCATGTTGTGTGCGTTGGAGTGCTTGATCGTGATTGTGCATGTTGTGTGCGTTGGAGTGCTTTATTGTGATCGTGCATGGTGCGTGTGTTGGAATGTTTATTTTGCTGGTGTGAATAAATGGGGTGTTGAATCGTAATCTTTTATTGTGTGGTCTCTTGCGGAGCGTGTGAGGTCAGTCATCCCTTCACTCCCACCTAGACCGATCCTGTCAGGGCAGACCTCCAGGGGTCGGTCGTGACAGCCGTTAGTAACGGCTATAGCGGTAAACTAAAACATCGGCATCATTTTTCAGACAGATCGGCCCAGAGTTTTGTCTGGAGCGAGTGGAACATATTTTGACCACGGACACAAACAGACACACAGACAGCATTTCTTCGTTCCCATTCTAAAGTACTCCCTGTTCTATAAGAACTGAGAGTACAAAAACAAGATTTCTATATGTTATTAAAATGTAGAAACACAGTCATATTTCAACTGCCATCCCTCTCTCTCTCTCTGTCTCTCTCTGTACACAGATGTGCTCTCTCTCTCTCTCTCTCTCTCTCTCTCTCTCTCTCTCTCTCTCTCTCTCTCTCTCTCCATACACAGATGTGTGTGTGTGTGTGTGTGTGTGTGTGTGTGTGTGGTGTGTGTGTGTGTGTGTGGACTGTAACAGGTTCTGTGGACCAGCCAGCACGGTCGACATCCCCACAGCTGGCCATCCACGCAAGTGCTGAGGGCCTTCGGAGAGGCTGTGGCCGAAACTGGCCAGCGCTTCGTCTCCCATCGTCCTCACGCCCCAGCAGGTGGCTGTGCTCAACAGGCAGCCAGAGCCACAATACCTGTTCCTGCAGGTCCGCCAGGCACCGGGAAAACCGTGGTGCTGGTGCTGAAGGCCCTGCAGTGGGCGAGGCGAGGTAAAAGGGTGATTGTTGTAAGCGAGTCTGACAACAGAGCCCTGAACCATCTTGGTGGAGGAACAGCTGGCCAGAATGCTGGGGGCAGCAGCAGCACCGGCTGACGCATCCAACATCAAATCTGTAACATCTATGCCTTCAATATTGATGATTCTGGTCTGCTGCAGCTGCTCGGTGCTGGTCCTAATCCTGATGCCTTCATCCTCATTGATGAGTTCCTATAGACAGGTCAGTTTTTTTTACTGAGGTCACGTGTGTGTGTGTGTGTGTGTGACGAAACAGAGCTGTTACAGGATGCCCCCTCCCCTCCTCTCCCGAATCGCCCCCTTCCGCCCCCTCACCCACCTCCCGTTCCTACCTCATCCCAGCTTGGTCCAGATGAACACAAAATAGACAACACACAAATCAAATATAGAATCTGTTGTCCTCGTTCAAGATCTCATATTCCTCTTATTTGAACGTGTTCAACAATTCGCGCAAAAGAAAAACAAATAAATAAATAAAGAAACCCCGTGATAAACACATAAATGAATGAATGAATAAGTAATATAATTAATAATGAGAAAATGATAATAATAATAAACCATTTATTGTTTTTTAAATGAAAATTTTTACATACCCTAGGCGCAACCAAATACAGAAAAGATTAAAGAAAAACAAATAAACCAATAAGAAATGAAGAAAGGAAGGAACTAATTTTTAAAAAAGTAAAAAAAAGGAATTACAAATTAATCAATTAATTGATACACGATGGCATGTTTTGAGACCTGCAATTTACGTACTGAATGGGACAACAAAAATCAAAAGAGAGATAACCACAGACGTCGCTCATGACATGGGCAGCGAACAGTTGTTTCCCTTATTTCAACCGGATTTTTTCCTTCCTAAAATACTGGTTCACTCAAAAACGAGTAGGTCACCACGCGCATGTTAAAAAGTAAAATAAAATAACATAAAATAGTGCGACTCAGTCCTGTGGCCCCGGGGGCAAATTTGGCAACAAGGGCCCGCACTCCATATTAAAGAAGTTAAAAGCAATGGCCAGATTCAGCCCGGTAACCAAAATGTCGGGGAAGTTATAATAGATAATATGCAGACTCAAAACTGTCGTATCATTTTTGTTTTTTTAAATGAGACGCATTTGTGGCAATCTTGATTGCAACCATGGCAGTGAGTTCCAAAAGCCGTACAAAACTAGGATAAAATGAATGTAAGTGGCTGTCAATATTTGATGCAGGTATGGTATAACACTGACCGCCACTCCTGGTGCTATTTTTTATTCAGAAACTTTTTGTTCCTTTGGAATATCAATTAAGTTTTAGCTCTGCCTTTGAAGAAGATTTAAGTTTGATAAAAGCTCTTCTCTCTTCTAAGGTTTTCCATTCTAATTTCCTCATGTTCTTCCTAGTATTCCCCTTTTCTCTGATGTGGTTACCTGTTACGAACCGTGCTGCTCTCTTCTGAATCTTTTCGAGGCTATCAATGTCCTTTAGATGTAAGGATCCAACTAGCAAACCATATTCCAGACTGGTCTAACCATTGTTTTGTAGCAGTCGTCTCTAACCTTTTGGGGCAGTCATTGATATTCCTGTATAAGAAAGCAAGATGTTATTTGCTTTCTTACATACTAAATTGTAATGTTCTTTCCATTTGAGACGACTAACTATAATCACGCCCCAAATTTTGCAGCATTGGTTTTTTTTAAGAATAGTATTATAATAGAATATTTTGATCTAGTTGGTGACGTTTATGACATATACGCAACACTTGGCACTTTTTGGGGGTGAAATTCCATTTTCCAAGTTCTTTCCTACCTTGTAAAGCTTTAGATCTTCTTGCAGAATGCGTGTAAAAATCTTGCTTCTGATTGTTCTATATAAATAAGCGTCATCTGCAAAAAGCCCTTTTAGTAGTTCCAGGAGAGTGATTCTAATTATGTCATTTATATTAATTAAAAAAAACAAGGGCCCCAGAACAGTTCCCTTGGTACACCTGACAAGACTGTTTAAAAATGGGATACGACCCTTCCACAACAACTTTCTGCGTTCTCCCAACGAGGAATGAATCTAGCCCCAAAATCTCTGCAACTCGTGTGTTGTTCATGCGCGATGTTGTTTCTGTATCCAAATAGTACAGTGCACTTGGCTGTTTTGTATGTGTTTAATCAAAGTAGTGTTTAATTCACGTTACTCTTTTATAGTATTTCAATGTGTTGTATTTTCAGTGTAATGTGTTTTGTTCAAAAGAAGTTTCTGTGAACAGAGCTTGGGCCATTCTCCCCAGGCAAACTGGCAAATTTCTCTGATGCCGCCATCTATCATGCCAGCATGGATGTAGGGGGTTTAGCTTTTTGTTACATTTTTGACTCCAGCACCCCCATCCGAATTCTCCGAAAAGAAAAAAAAAATCGAAATTTGAGACTCAAAAATGTCTTCAGTTGCTGAATGCAAAACACATTCCTAGCATTTGACGCAGAATTCGCTGATAATTATTTGTCACAAAAATGCATTAGATTTTGCAAGATTCTAACGTTAGTGAAAACTCATTCCCCTCATCATCATTTGCACGGATGCACCTTTCCCCCGCCCTTTGACCCCCCCCCCCCCCCCCCCGCCCCGCCCCGAAACTCCACCCACCCCTCTTCCCCCATACCATGCACTCTTCTCTCCCCCATCCTCCCCACACAGACTCAGAATGAAACACATCACATTTGCTATTTGCTTATTACAGTGAAGGGTTCAAGGCTTCATACAAACATATGACGGGCAACTCGCTTCCCTTCTCTCATTACGCCGCTCCAAAACACACACACACACACACACACACACACACACACACATTTTTCGCGATTGCTATGTATCACTAAAATTTGTGCGAAGAACGGCGAACAGGCTATCTATTGTAAGACACCATTCGTTAGAGCCATTTTCCAGAGAAACAGGTGTGCCCAATACTGTTCAATGCATTCATTAGTTACCTTCCAACTTACGTGCAGACGACGATTCTTCTACTTTGGTCACAAACGACGCACCAAATTTCCATGTCTGTTAGATGTACATGACATAATAGTTCTCTATCTACAAAGCTTGCTTACAAAATAAATGAAATTGTATTGTACAGCCGTGAATGGGGATTTCAAAATCAGTTTTAACCAAAATATGATCCTAGAATACCTCTTGCATTCAGATATCGGTCAAATATCATACAGATCACAAACCATGCAAATTTTGTGAGATCATTTTCCGTAAAATGACACAAGTGCTCAAGAGCATTTTGTAAAGTAAGCAGACAAAGCACTGCCACACCCTGAGATAACAAGAAAAGGTTCCAAACTGAAATCAGACGTAATGATCACCTCAATAATATGCTGATCACACCAGTGTCCATTCATTGGAGCTGACATGTGGTTCCCTTCTACAGAACTCGACATGAGCAGCGCAGCTCTCGTATTCCAACCCCCCCACACCCACCCCCACCCCCACCACCCCACCCCCCACATACGTTGTCACCCAACT
>JAFLJL010018483.1:0-7500 GCA_018398815.1 Conus ventricosus | reverse complement strand
TGGTCCGAATTCTACGCATCTTCCCCCCACACCTATGTCGTGATCTGCATTCTACGCCCCCCATTCCCACCCCACCCCACACCTATGTCATGATCTCAATTCTAACGCCCCCCCCCCCCCCCCCTTCCACATACACACTTATGTCATGATCTGAATTCTACCCCCAACATACACACACTACACCTATGTCATGATCTGAATTCTACGCCCAACATACACACACGTACACCTATGTCATGATCTGAATTCTACCCCCCAACAAACACACACGTACACCTATGTCATGATCTGAATTCTACCCCTAACATACACACACGTACACCTATGTCATATCTGAATTCTACGCCCCCCCCCCCCCCCCCTCTCCACATACACACGTATGCCATGATCTGAATTCTACCCCCCACATACACAAAACCTATGTCATGATCTGAATTCGACGCCCCCCCTCCCCCTCCACACACACACCTATGTCATAATCTGCATTCTACGCCCCCCATTCCCACCCCCACCCCCACACCTATGTCATGATCTGAATTCCACGCCCCCGCCCCCCTCCACACACACACCTGTCACGATCTGAATTCTACGCCCCACATACACACACCTATGTCATGATCTGAATTCTACCCCCCACATACACAACACCTATGTCACGATCTGAATTCTACCCCCCACATACACACACCTATGTCATGATCTGAATTCTACCCCCCACATACACACACCTATGTCATGATCTGAATTCCACCCCCCACAAACACACACCTATGTCACGATCTGAATTCTACCCCCCACATACACACACCTATGTCCCTGATCTGAATTCTACGCCCCCCCCCCCCCCCCCCTCCACACACACACCTATGTCATGATCTGAATTCTACCCCCCCCCCCCCCCCCACACACACCTATGTCATGATCTGAATTCTACCCCCCCCCCCCCCCCCCCCCCCCACATACACACACCTATGTCATGATCTGAATTCTACGCCCCACATACACACACCTATGTCACGATCTGAAATTCCCACCCCCAACATACACACACCTATGTCATGATCTGAATTCTACCCCCCACATACACACACCTATTCATGATCTGAATTCTACCCCCCACATACACACACCTATGTCATGATCTGAATTCCCACCCCCCACATACACACACCTATGTCACGATCTGAATTCTACCCCCCACATACACACACCTATGTCATGATCTGAATTCCTACGCCCCCCCCCCCCCCCCTCCACATCAATGTCATGATCTGAATTCTACCCCCCACATACACACACCTATGTCACGATCTGAATTCTACCCCCCCCCCCCACATACACACACCTATGTCATGATCTGAATTCTACGCCCCACATACACACACCTATGTCACGATCTGAATTCTACCCCCAACATACACACACCTATGTCATGATCTGAATTCTACCCCCCACATACACACACCTATGTCATGATCTGAATTCTAACCCCCCACATACACACACCTAAATCATGATCTGAATTCTACCCCCCACATACACACACCTATGTCACGATCTGAATTTACCCCCCCCATACACACACCTATGTCATGATCTGAATTCTACGCCACGCGCCCCCCCCCCCCCCCCTCCACACACACACCTATGTCATGATCTGAATTCTACCCCCCACATACACACACCTATGTCACGATCTGAATTCTACCACCCCCCCCCCCCCCCCCCCCCACATACACACACCTGTCATGATCTGAATTCTACGCCCCACCCACCCCTCCACACACACCTATGTCATGATCTGAATTCTATCCCCCACATACACACACCTGTGTCACGATCTGAATTCTACCCCCCACATACACACACCTATGTCATGATCTGAATTCTAACCCCCCACATACACACACCTATGTTATGATATGTATCTAACCCCCCACATAAACACACCTATGTCACGATCTGAATTCTAAACCCCCCACATACACACACCTATGTCACGATCTGAATTCTACCACCCCACATACACACACCCATGCACGATCTGAATTCTACCACCCCACATACACACACCTATGTCATGATCTGAATTCTACGCCCCCACCCCCCCACCCCCACCCCCCATGTCATGATCTGAATTCTACGCCCCCCCCCCCCCCCCCCCATGTCATGATCTGAATTCTACGCCCCCCCCCCCCCCCTCCATGTCATGATCCGTGTTTTACGACGCCTCCCCCCCCCCTCCCCTCCCACCATCTATGTCTAATCTGAATTCAACGCCTCCCCCATCACCTGCGCCATGATCTGAATTCTACGCCTCCGCCAACCCCACACCTATGTCATGATCTTAATTCTACAACGCCCCCCCGCCCCCCCCCCCCCCCCCCCCACGTCATGATCTAAATTCTACCCCTCCCCCCACACACACCTACGTCATGATCTGAATTCTGCCCCTCCGCTCCCCCTACACACACCTACGTCATGACCTGAATTCTACCCCTCCACCCACCCCCCACCACATACACTTACGTCATGATCCGAATTATCACGCCTCCTTCCCCCCCCCCCCCCCCCCCCCTCCCGACACACACTTACGTCATGATTCCACCCCTCCCCTCCCCCACACATACCTACGTCATGATCTGAATTCTACCCCCTCCCCTCCCCCCACACACACCTACGTCATGATCTGAATTCTACCCTCCCCTCCCCCCCACACACACACCTACGTCATGATCTTTAATGCTACCCCCTCCCCCCTCCTCCCCCCCCCCCCCACACCCACCTACGTCATGATCTGAATTCTACGCCTCCCATTTCACACACAACGCATCTATGTCATCATCTGAATTCTACAGCTCCTCCCCCCCCCCCCCCCACCCCCACACACCTACGTCATCATCTGAATTACTAACGCCACCCCCACTCCCCACCCACCCATGTCATGAATCGAATCCTTTATATCCACTACCATGTCGTACGCTCTATTCCCCTCCTTTATACCCGCTACCATGTTGTACGCTGCATTCCCGTCCTTTATACCCACTACCATGTCGTACGCTCTATTCCCCTCCTTTATACCCGCTACCCCTGTTGTACGCTGCATTCCTGTCCTTTACAACCCACTACCATGTCGTACGCTCTATTCCCCTCCTTTATACCCGCCACCATGTTGTACGCTGCATTCCCGTCCTTTACACCCGCTACCCAGTTGTTACGCTGCATTCCCCTCCTTTATACCCGCTACCATGTTGTACGCTGCATTCCCATCCTTTATACCCGCTACTATGTTGTACGCTGTATTCCCGTCCTTTACACCCGCTACCATGTTGTACGCTGCATTCCCGTCCTTTACACCTGCTACCATGTTGTACGCTGCATTTCCGTCCTTTACACCCGCTACCATGTTCTACGCGGCATTTCCGTCCTTTACACACCCGCTACCATGTTGTACGCTGCATTCCCATCCTTTACAACCCGCTACCATGTTGTAACGCTGCATTCCTGTCCTTTACACCCGCTACCATGTTGTACGCTGCATTTCCGTCCTTTACACCCGCTACCATGTTGTACGCTGCATTTCCGTCCTTTACACCTCTACCATGTTGTAACCTGCATCCGCCACACCGTACCCTTGGCATACCCTGCTTCCACGTCCCACATGTCATACCCTGCTTCCACGTCCTACATGTCATCATACCCTGCTTCCACGTCCTACATGTCATCATACCCTGCTTCCACGTCCCACATGTCATACCCTGCTTCCACATCCCACATGTCACACCCTGCTTCCATGTCCCACATGTCATACCCTGCTTCCACGTCCCACATGTCATACCCTGCTTCCACGTCCCACATGTCATACCCTGCTTCCACGTCCCACATGTCACACCCTGCTTCCATGTCCCACATGTCACACCCTGCTTCCACGTCCCACATGTCACACCCTGCTTCCACGTCCCACATGTCATACCCCTGCTTCCATGTCCCACATGTCATACCCTGCTTCCACGTCCCACATGTCACACCCTGCTTCCACGTCCCCACATGTCACACCCTGCTCCATGTCCCACATGTCACACACCCTGCTTCCACGTCCCACATGTCATACCCTGCTTCCATGTCCCACATGTCACACCCTGCTTCCATGTCCCACATGTCACACCCTGCTTCCATGTCCCACATGTCACACCCTGCTTCCATGTCCCACATGTCACACCCTGCTTCCATGTCCCACATGTCATACCCTGCTTCCACGTCCCACATGTCATACCTGCTTCCACGTCCCACATGTTATACCCTGCTTCCACGTCCCACATGTCATACCCTGCTTCCACGTCCCACATGTCATTCCCTGCTTCCACGTCCCACATGTCATACCCTGTATTTGCTTCTCACAACCACCACCCCCATTCTTGTCACGTACCAGCATCCGCGCCCCTTATCCCCCTACCCACGTCACGCCCTGCATCTACGTCTCACCGTGCGCCCGCCGACTGAACGAAAGAATGACTGAACGACAGACTGAGTGACTTAACGACCGACTGAATGACTGAACGACAGGCTGAGTGACTTAACGACCGACTGAATGACTGAACGACAGACTGAGTGACTTAACGACCGACTGAATGACTGAACGACCACTGACCGAATGAGTGACTGAACGGCCGACTGAGCAAAAGAATGACTGAACGAACGACCGAGCGAAAGAATGACTGAACGAACGACCGAGCCAAAAGAATGACTGAACGAACGACGGACCAAAGGAATGACCGAACGACCGACTGACCGAATGAATTGAATGAACGACCGACTGAGCGAAAGAATGACAGAACGACCGACTGAGCGAAAGAATGACTGAACGACCGACTGACTCCGACTAAGCGAATGAATAACTGAAGGACCGACTGACCAAATGAATGATAGAACGACCGATGACCGAAGTAATGACTGAACGAACGACTGACCAAATGAACGAATGACCGACTGAACAACCGTCTGACCGAAAGAATGACAACGATCGACTGACCGAATGAATGACTAAACAACTGACTGACCGAATGAACGAATGAATAAATGATCGACCGACTGAACGAACGAATGACTGATCGACCGACTACCCGAATGAATGACTGAACGACCGACTGAATGACTGAACGACCGACTAAACGACTGACCGAACGAATGACTGAACGACCGACTACCCGAATGAATGACTGAACGACCGACTGAATGACTGAACGACCGACTGAATGACTGAACGACCGACTGACCGACTGAATGACTGAACGACCGACTGACCGACTGAATGACTGAACGCCCAACAGACCGAACGAATGACTGAATGACCGAGTACCCGGATGAATGACTGAACGACCGACTGACCGAATGAATGACTGAACGACCTACTGACCGAATGAATGACTGAACGACCGACTGACCGAATGAATGACTGAACGACAGACTACCCGAATGAATGACTGAACGACCGACTACCCGAATGAATGACTGAACGACCGATCGACCGAACGAATGACCGACCGGCCGACTGACCGAATGAATGACTGAACGGCCGACCACCCGGATGAATGACTGTAACGACCGACTGACCGAACGAATGACCGAACGACCGACTGAGCGAGAGAATGACTGAACGACCGACTGAGCGAAAGAATGACTGAACGACCGACTACTCGAATGAATGACGAAACAACCGACTGAGCGAAAGAATGACTGACTGACCGGCTGACAAAAGGAATGACTGAACGACCGACTAACCAAATGAACGAATGACTGACTGACTGACCGAATGAATGATCGAACGACCGACTGACCGAGAGATTGACTGAAACATCGACTGACCGAATGAGTGACTGAACGACCGACTAACCGAAAGAACGAATGAATGACTTAATGACCGACTACAAGAATGAACGAATGAATGACTTAACGACTGACTGACCGAAATGAATGACTAAACGACCGGCTGACCGAATGAATGACTGAACGACCGGCTGGCCGAATGAACGAATGAATGACTGAACGACCGACTGACCAAATAAATGACTGAACGACCGACTGACCAAATAAATGACTGAACGACCGACTGACCGAATAAATGACTGAACGACCGACTACCCGAATGAATGAACCACCTACTGACCAAATAAATGACTGAACGACCGACTGACCGAATAAACGAAAGAATGACTGAACGACGGACCGACCGAATGAACGAATGAAGTACTGAACGACCGAGTGAGCGAACGAATACATGAATTGCTGAGCGACCGACTGAATGACTGAACGACTGACTGAACGAGTGATCGACCAAACAAATGTACCAACGAATGATTGAATTACCGACTGAACGAACGAATAACTGAACGACCGACCGAACAAATTTACGAACGAATGACTGAACGACCATCTGAACGGATGGACAAATGAGCTTTTGCGTCCGATCGGCCGAACAAACGCACGGGAAAGCAACAAACAAACGAAGAATCAAATGAACGTACGAAAGAAAGGAATGAATGAAGAAAGAAAAAAAATGAAACTGAAAAGAAACAACTACAGGGGGGGGGGGGGGGGGGGGGGGTCAAACAAAGGACAGACCTATTGGGAAGGAAAGGTGAGACCAGGGGTTTCAGATGGAAACAAAGAGGGGGGAGGAAGTTGGGGGGAGGGGAGAGGATGGGGGAAAGGGAGAACAGGGTGGGGGGGAAAGACAGAAGGGAGGGAGAGAGAGGTGGGCACGTGGCGCGCGCGCGCGCTCGCGCGTGTGTAGACGTGCGCGTGCGCAAACGAACGCAGGTGTGTGTTTGTATTCGTATGTGTGTGTGTGTGTGTGTGTGTGTGTGTGTGTGTGTGTGTGTGTGTGTCTGTCCGCGTGTGTGTGTGTGTGTGGTGTGTGTGTGTGTGTGTGTGTGTGTGTGTGCGTGCGTGCGTGCGTGCGTGCCTTTGTGTGTGTGTGTGTGTGTGTGTGTGTGTGTGTGTGTGTGTGTGTGTGTGTCTGTGTGTCTGTGTGTGTATGTGTGTGTGTATGTGTCTGTCTGTCTGTCTGTCTGTCTGTCTGTCTGTCCGTGTGTGTGTGTGTGTGTTGTGTGTGTGTGTGTGTGTGTGTGTGTTGTGTGTGTGTGTGTGTGCGCGCGCGCGCGCGCGCGTTGAGCGCCTACCTTGCGCTGAAGAGATCAAGCTAAGTGACAAACTCTTTCACTTTCATTGTCCTATTTGTTTGTGTCTTGCCTGAAGAAGACCTAAGAGGTCGAAACGCGTCGTGTTTTGCCTCGTGACACGTTTGTCCACGTTTCTCTGGGCGGTTCGCCAACATCTATTTGGATCTATCTAATGTTGACTCTAAATGCGCATCTGACATTAGTGTTGATGTAATCTTTTCCGTAATGATATTACTCTCTCTCTCTCTCTCTCTCTCTCTCTCTCTCTCTCTCTCTCTCTCTCAGCCTCGACCGGTTCGAAATGTGGTCCAGATAATAGATT
>JAFLJL010018482.1:26111-48366 GCA_018398815.1 Conus ventricosus | reverse complement strand
GCTTAATGCTGTAACTTTGCAAATTCGGTGTCTGATGATTTGATAACACGTTTGTATTCGTTAAAAGTTAGTTCATATGACAATCTGTCTTTTAATGCTCCTTGAAAGTATGGTGCATGCGCTTTTAACAACTCAAAATCTAAGGGAATGGAAAAGCGATTTCCATACGCAAACTTTACAGCTACATACTTTTTGCCGTCTTTAGTATCTGCGGCGCCTATTCTATGTTTTAGCGCTTCCTTCATTTTCAATTCCTTGAAACGCAAGATCAGCCCTTTCATTCCCGTTAGCCATAGATCAGAATAGGTTAAAAATATGTCTGCATTGTGTAAAGAAAATATTTCTTGCCCCTCAAGTTTTATAGAAATTTTCTTAACGATTGCCCGCCCCAGATTCTGTACAACTGTCCTGTTTGGGTCTGTTGTTGAAGCGAGTTCTATTTTGAAAGTAAGACGAGCAGAGCCTGGCACAATCACTTCATCCGTCCTAGGTCTGGAAATTTGACAGTAAGAATTTGATCTGCATCAATAGTAGATGGATTATTTGGAACAGTAATATTCCGTTATTTCCCTTCACGCCATGGGGCTTCTTTCAGTCTTCTATACGGGTCAAGAATCGAGCCATGTGCTTGTGCCATTTTTTTATAAACAAAATAAAAAGTTAATTATTTAAAACATGGCAGGAATTGAAGATGAAGAAGATTATGATGTTTTTGACCCTGGAGACGACATGAGTGAAATGATCCCTTTGACACGCATCGCTCAATGCTCTCAATGCGGCATGAATTAACAGAAAGTAAGGTTAAATCATTTTACGAAAGTTTAGGACAAGAACCTCCCGAATTTATAGACCCAAATGATTTTGAATTAAAAGATGGATCATTTGTCTGTAAAAAACGACCAAGGACAACTTGTTCGGCTTACAACTAAACCAGACCCATCAAAGTTTTTAGCCAAGAGTACAATTATACAAAGACTCAGTGTGAAAGATCAAAATCGCCTTGGCATTGTAGACCAAAATTAGATAGGGAGGCAGTTTCTAAACTTCAAAACACACTGACAAGAACTCCCAACAGTAACCAAATACAAACATGGAACTTAAAGAATTAAATCAATCGGCAGATGAATAATAAATGCAATAGAAGCAGAAACCAGTTTTTCGAAGAGAAACAGCTTTAAAGACTATACACGACTCGCCGCTACCCATGCGAGAATAACGCCCTTGATCATGCTTTGAGAAGCATCAGAGGCGAATTAACAAACAATTTAGCAAAACTAGGTGAACTAGATGAGCATATAAAAAGAGGAAAAAGAAAAACTCGTTGAGGCTGACGACGCCAACTTAGGGCCTGAATTAAAGAAAGAATAGACCAAAGACTAAAAGATCTTGAACAAGAAAGATCAGCAAGACTAGAAGTGCTGACTACTAACCGAGACCAATTACGAACTCAAGTGAATAGAATAAGAGAAACTATCCAAAAAAATTTATATGAAGACACGACACCTAGATGAAAGAATACGAACACTGGTTTAGAGAGCAGGAGTCCACATTAGTAAGCGTAATAACAGCCTTAGGTTTTTGCAATAAGTACACGTGGTGTGGCTATACAGGCGGCGGTGGCCAAAGACAGTGCCTCCGCCGCCATCCCTCCACCTGATAAACATGAAATACAATCAGCTTGATCATCTTGCAAGTTTATTAAAAAAAATTAGCTGGTAAAGGCCGAGGACGCTTTACCAGGAATATTGGGGAGTAATGTCAGCTGGCTTTTGTCCTACTGCAAGCAAAGTAGTTGGCTTATGGCCGAACACTTTATGGGCATTAGTTCCTTGTAATAGTTGGGTTACTATTTATTAAGATAAAGACCAAGTAATCCTAAGCCAAGTAATCCAAGAACAAGCGCTGTCTTTTTCATATTCATGGTCATCGCAACAGAGTCCCGCGATCTTTGCTGAGACTTCAATGACTTTGGGGTTTGGACTTCGGGGATTAGATGACTTAATCTGGTGTTTCTTTTATTGTTTGTAATATTACTGCTCAGAATTTAAGTCGTTTTTTCCCAACCTCTGTTCTTGCCTCTATAAAAATTTTCATTATTAATAGTTTTATTATTAATTCCTACTGGAGTCTGAGGTCAGAAGGCAGCATGTCTAAACCATGCCAACACAACGTCTACTTACTGATCTTGCGTATTGTAAAACATTTTGGTATCTTTCAATACTTAAGGAACATCAACTGTAGAATTAATGGCGTCCTCTAAATTTGCTAAGTATTGTTTTGTGCGTCAAAGCAGTAGAAGGATCAGTTATGCTTGATCTTGCCTGTGCTTGCGCCCTAGCAAACACCAAACGTAAGTACGATAGAGTCGTTTATTCGTTCTATTCCAGCCCTAGTTAGGCCTTAGAAGTGTCTAAGATAAATGTTGTCCATGCTGTTTTATGCTCTTGCTGTAGGGACCCGGGCTCAACAGTTGTGCCAAAAAAGAAAGATTTGAAAGGAGGATGCCAGTCATAGTTATACTTTCTGTGCGTGCCCCGAAAATAAAGGTCGCCTAGGCCATGATTATGATCCAACTTTTGTCTAAAGCCTGTCTTGGTGTTAATATTGAATTCGTTACAGATCCTTTCAAAAGCCTTCATGTCTATTATGTTGCTGAGTGGATTAAACGGTTTGTCATTTGGCAATGGCGCTTGCAATTCAGTCAAAATACGCCTGAAGGTGTAATAGAAATGAATCTGTACACTGACCTCACCAAAGGATCATGGTGATTTAAATGATCAGCATACGACACTCCACACCAGTTGATGCGCAAAACACAGCAAAGTTTAACTGGTTCTGATAAAACTGCATCGGATGACTAAACCCACGCTTTCTTGTGTGTGGTCGTTTTCAATAGGGGGGTTAAGATATCTGCTTAATGAAGTACTCACCTTTTTATGAAAAGAGGCAGTCTGGGTCACAGCAATGTCAAGAGTATCAGTTGCTATATTTTTAAGATTGTAGTGCGGCCCAACAGAATATTTTGCACAGTAATTTGAATGCACTCATTTTTTATTTCGTTTAAAAAATGTTTGTAACAATAACAACCCAAGACCGGCCTTCGTTTTTAGAACATGCTATTGATAACAATTGCGGGGCCAAAACGGTCGCGCTCCATGAAATATTTTACAAAGTCGTATGGTTTAATATAAGTGAATCCAGGAAGAATAATAAGATTCAAAAAATTAACAAAACAGGGACCACAATTAGCCAGTTAACAATAGCTGATGGTTATTACGGGTTTTGCTCACTAAAAGAAGCAATGAGTAACTTTGACATTACTCTCAAACTTAACAATGCGAATCTAAAAACAATGTTAACATTCAGCCTGAAGAAGAAGTAGGTTACTATTTGATAAAGAGCTAGCTAAAATGTTAGGCTTTACAGCTAACAATTATATATTTAGAGTTACACCAACCAAAACTACTTATGAGGGGGAAAGCCCGCTTGATCTTGCATTACATTCATTACTCTATGTTCATTTGGATGAGCTGAGCACTGATGAAAACTTATATGATGGGAAGGCCCTCAACTGTTTTAAGAGCTCTTCCATCAGGGAAAGCTGCATATTGCGATTATGAAATTATACAACTCCCTAATTACAGTTTAAAAGATTAGTTTGTGGGAGGGTCGGATCATTTAATATAAAAATCAAAGACAAAGCAGGAAAAGTTGTAAAATGCGATAACCTACACATTGTTTAGAAATAAAATAATAAGTTGTACTAAAACATGTCGCGTGGACCAGAAGAACCAGGGTTACATTAGCGCCTGTAAGGTGTATAACCTTAGAATTAAAAGACCTTGCAGACGTTGCGGACTTTGAACAGAACGGCGAGATAGGCGCTTGTATGGTTTTGAGTACAGTAAAGATGGTGATTATAAACGTAAAGAGGTTGCGACAGCAAAAAGTTTCCTAAACTAGAACAACTGCGCAATCTGAGGCAAATAATGTTGGCCAGTATGAATATAAAATAGTTCGAAAACCTGACCTCAAATGGCACTTAGAACATATTTAGAATGGGACATAAAATTTGAATTCATAAGCCCATTTACATATTTTAGCCGTCAAAAAAGTTTCAGAAAAGCATTCAACTCTGGCCCTTTACATGTAAGTCTTATGCCGGACGACAATAGTCGGAAAGAAATTGAAATAACGCCATATGGGAAAAAACAGTACATCCTCCACAGAAAAGAAACAGTTGTAAAAAAAAGCTTCTACAAAATTACAGTTCTTTCCAAGCAGAAATTAGGAGACACGTTCACATGATATTTGAAATTTCTGTCTTTAAAGATGTGGAGGGGGGTGGGGTTGTGGGCGTTAGTGATGACCTTATAAAAGGAATTAATATTAGCTGGCAAAACTTAGACGTTAAACGCCTTAACGTTACCATCGTCGTTCGTCACAATGGCGAGGATATTAAGATCATAACAACAAGGAACAAAATCACTGTTAACTTAAATAGAAACAATCTACAGAACTGAATTGGATTAATCTTACACATTTAGGCCTTATAGGGTTTTATTATACTGAACAAGTTTTGACGGAGAGTATGATAAAAATAATAACTGGATTAGATTAATTCTTCTATACTCAAGTACGCTAATGTCACAGCCGAAGCCGTGGAACTGTTTAAATCTTTTTGTGAAGAATGTCAGAAGAAAGCAAACGGCCCCTGGGTGGGAAGGGTATAGTTGTTCGTCCCTTGTTGAGTCAAGAGTTCGCCCTCGGGTCAAGTCGATCTCATCGATATCGCTCCATGCAACACAAGAATTACGGGTGGATCATGGTGTATCAAGACCATCTTACCAAGTTTTGCGTTATTTAGGCCCGTGAAAAACAAACGTCCCGCCGAGATCACCAATCAACTTATGGACATTTTTCTTCTTTTTGGCGCTCCAGCCATACTTCAAAGTGACAACGGCTCAGAGTTCACGGCCCAGATTGTCTCCAAACTGAAAGAGTGTTGGCCCGGGTTGATTCTCGTCCACGGTAAACCTAGATACCGCAAAGTCAAGGCTCGGTCGAACGCGCAAACAGCGACATTAAAGACATGTTAACGGCTTGGATGGAGGGGAACAATAGCAAAGACTGGATAACTGGAATTAAGTTTGTGCAGAACCGAAGAACTCTGCGGACCATTTTGGTATAAAGCGCACTCCTTATTCCGCCCTTTTTGGGTGCGAGGCCCGGATCGGGTTGACTACTTCTTCTAGTTTACCTCGTGAAGTGTTAGAAAGACTCGAGAGCGAAGAAGAGCTGCTAGCCGTTCTAAGGTCATCGTCTAGTGGCAGCGCCTCCTCTCTTCACTACTCCTCCCGGGCAGCTTTAGTACGCCGTCAACAACCAACGTCGACGGTAACAAGTCAAACAGCGGGCAACGAAGAAGAAGAGGTGTTCTCCCCGGCGCCTTCAGCCTCTTCTTCCATGCCTCCACCCCCGCCTTCAGTCACCTCTCTTCTATTCCTCCTCCACCTCCTCCTCCTCCTCCTCCCCCGCCTCCTCCTTTTTGTTCTCAGATCCCGGCTTCTATACTACCACCGAGGGCGACGAGGAGCTGCCGCCGCCGCCAACTCCGATGTGGATGCGCCGCCGCTCCCGCCGCGCCGCCGCGCCGCTTTCGACGTTGGATGTTCGCGCGGCTCGGATCAAGCTTCATCGGGCCGATGCCTACGACAACCAGGTTTCTCAGCCGAGCGGATGTTAAAAAGAAGTAGACGGAGGTAAAATCTTTACATGTTGGTGATAACATAACGGTTCCTATTCCTTTAGTAGATCGAGGAAGGAACGATCCCGTAACTTGCTTGGCGTTATTGTAGCTAAACTCTGAAAAGTACGTATAGAATCGGTGTGAGAAGCGGGTTGTTGAGCGTATGGTTTTCAAGAAACCAGTTCGATTCCTGTAAGCAAAAACTTCTTAGTTTAGAAGATGTTAATTCGGAAAAGGTGCTCTCGGTCAGAGCGGCCGTTGCGAGCGAAACGGGAGGTCAGGGTTTCATTAAATGCCTTTGCTGTAGTTCCCTTCCGAAAGATGTCAGACCAACGTTGCAAGTGTGTACGAAATAAGGTTAAATGCAATGCTAGGTGTCATTCCTCACGCGAATGCAAAAACAAGTAGAAAGTTAGGGTGTTTTATTTACAAATAGTGTACCAAAATAACCACATACTGCGTATAATAAACTGCAAACGAAGTTGTATACGTTTGTTGATCGGTAATGATAGCCTGTAATGAACTAGAGGTTTCTAAAAAATAAGATAAAGTATTTAAAACGTTTTTAGAGTATGAATCCTCTTCGTCTTCTTCCCGTTTGTGTTCTCTGTTTTTGTAAGAAGAGAACCACGAGCGCGTAACGCCGGGAGTTGAGTGTGGCAACAACAAAGCGCGTTGTCTACGGTTAACTGTTGAAGTTTTGTATCAATGTTTTGCCCGTTGCTGCGCATAAACATGGTATAAGATAGGCGGGGCGTCAAACAACCAACCCTCGGAACCTCTCACGCAGTCTGTGTCAACCTCGGTGTAATGTCAGTGGAGGAAGGACTAGCGCACAGCCCAAACACACCCACAGCTTGCTTACGATCTCATTCATATATCATGCATTCGTCCACATCAAACCACTAGTAAAGTCTATAACTTTACTATACTGATCATAGAAAGAACAATCAATGCATATAGAATCAAACAAAATAAAACTTCTCTCTTTCCTTGAACTTCAAAAAATCATTTATCTAAAACATCATTAACTAACCCGGGGTAAATAGATTTCTACTTACCTGGCCAGGTGATCTTAACTATTCACGAATCACTGTCTTTTCTTTTTTTTTCTTTTCTTTTCAACTGCACTTTCACAACACGACACAACTGCCGCACTGGGGGTTGGTCTGATGGCGCCGGGTCAGGTGAGACTGTTGGCGTTGGTCTGTGGTTCTGCTTGGCGAAGTGACGCTGCCAGGTATGAGGTCGAACCCCCCGGTGGGGTAGAACAGTGACTACAACATCGATCTGTTCTCCTTCTTTCTTCCTGCATTAACGCATTGCACCTTTTCTCTCCTCTCTCTCTTCTAGTCTGCTCTTATCAAAGGGACATGGTTGCTTTTCTTTCTTTTTTCTTTTCTTTCTTTTCTTCTTCATAAATTAGCAACTATCTCTCTCTCTCCACATCTCTCCTCAGTCCTTCCTCTGCAGACTATCTCATGCTAATCTCTCAAACTTGGTTCTCTTCTCTCCTCCCCTCATCTCTCTGCTTTCTCTCAAGCAGACCTAGAACCTCCCTCTCTCTGTCTCTGTTCTTTTCTTCCCCCTCCTTCTCCCCTCTCTTCATCTCTCTGCCTTTTCCTCGTGCAGAGACTACACCTAAAACCTCCTCATCTCTCTGTCTCTGTCGTTCCCCCCTCGTTCCCCCCCGTTCTCTCACTCACGCATTCCTTTATTCGTTCCGATCTGTCCAAAAACGGGCGAGTACCATTGGTCATATTTTTACCCTGAAACCCGAGGTTTTCCCCCTCTAATTCCATTGGACGTTCAAATCATGACAGTCCCGTCTACACGCCTTACTCTCTGGGTGGTCAATTTGGGCCCATTTAATTGATTAGCTAGATTTCACCCCCCACCACACTCTACCTTCCCCCCTTTCCTACTTGACTGGTGCCGTGTGGACACTGGTCACTCTAAAGTGGCCAGCTGAGTCTGGGGGCGTCACGATGTCTAAACTGACAATGACGCTGGTTCACAAAGTGGCCGGATAAGGCGGGCCCAGGTACTGAGGTCCGTCGGGGCAGACATCGAGGCGTCGGTAAAAGCCGCTTAGTCAGTCTAGGTGGGTCGGACTGTCTCGGTGAAACCTCTCCACTAAGCTTAATTGGCCGGACCCGACCTATGGGCCCGTCTTCCTGACGCCTAAATGTTTGAGTTAGGGCTTAGGTCCCAACTGGGCTGGTGGCATTGACCACGAATTTGGTTGAGTTGAATTTGACCGTACAATTTCCCCCTTGCAAAAGACTATGCCCGCATTGTCTCAAAACAACGGTACAAAAAAGACAACAACCGAATTTGCTGACACACAGCTACACCGCAAAGTTTAAAAAAAAATACTTTACAACAACGGTTCATAAGTTATAAAATATATCATTAGTGAATCCCACTCCAATGAGTTATCATTGACGTGCGCTCTTGCGTTATTTCGACTCATTTTATAACGACCTCTTGCGCCACTTATGCAATTCCCCACCTGCGGATTTGCCACATCTTCTCTTCAAAATTTATAATGAAAACACAATATAATATGATCACGATCCATGACACTTCACTGAGGAAATCTCCACCCTCACTCATTGCAAATAATGCATCACTACACAAGCGACTGTATGCTCCGACATAACTACTCCACATGAACAAGTCTCACAAAGAAAATATGAACAAGTCTCACACAAGAAAAAAATATGAACCATAGCCAACTGGGAATGAACCCATATCCAATCAACATAACTGGAATCAACACATATTATC
Organism: Conus ventricosus; assembly: GCA_018398815.1. Classification (NCBI taxonomy): domain Eukaryota; kingdom Metazoa; phylum Mollusca; class Gastropoda; order Neogastropoda; family Conidae; genus Conus; species Conus ventricosus. Next base: position 39,824 of record JAFLJL010018482.1, on the reverse strand, counting down.
AACAATGCACCCTGGATATGACTACTTCCTCTGAGTTGCAGCTTGCTAGACTACCGACTTAAATAGTCAGCTCCGACATTCTGTCGACCGGGAATGTACTGCCTCGGTACCTGTAGGGCTGAAATGCCATTGCCCAACGCAGAACTCTGCTTTTTTTTCAACTGCGCCTCTTGCAGGAATTTGAGGGGTTTGATGATCCGTCTCGATCACGAACTCTTTCCCATACAAGTATTTGTGGAACTTCTGCACGGCCCACACAACAGCTAAACACTCCTTCTCTACAGTTGCGTACCCTTCTTCACATTTTGTCAACTTCCTACTAGCATATTTTCACAGGAAACTCGACCCCTTCATGCTCCTGCAGCAATACGCACCTATCCCACCACCTGATGCATCGTCCGCAACAAAAATGGTTTGGACATACGGGTACTTAAAGATGGGACGGGAACCTAGTCTTTCCAACACTGTCTGCAGTCTTGCTCTGCAGCGCCCTGACCATTCGACCACTCCCGGGTTTTCCCCCTGCCTTGACCAAATCACTGAGAGGACTCGTGATTGCAGAAAAATTTTGGGGAAACAAACTCCCTATAGAACCCAATAAAACCTAGCAGACTCCTGACTTCTGTTTTGTCTTTGGTCTCTCTGAATTCATCATCTTCTCCACCTTTCCTCTTTCCGGCTGCTTTGTGTCGCCTCCGACAACAAAACCTGGAACTCCAGGCTGGAAAGCCAACCTGGCACTTTTTTGGGCCCTGGCTGTGAGATTGGCTTGTCTCAACCTCTCCAAGACTGCTCCTAGCTGCCTCATAGCTCCCCCCATGTCTCGGATGCTATCAGAATGTCATCCATGAAATTCACAACACCTTTCCAATCCCGTCAATAGCTTCCTCATCATTCGAGAAAAGACCGCGGGTGCGTTACCATCCCAAAGGGAGTACTCGCCACTGGTATGGGGCCCCATAGGAGGGAAAATGCTGTGACTACCTTTGATCCTCACTCAAGGCTATTGCCATACCCCCTTGCTCAGATCGATCCTGGAAATACTGGCTCTGCTTGTGGCGATCTGACGAACAGGTCTTCCATGTTTGGTAAGACCTCTGCATCGACCTTGGTGACACGTTCAGACGTCTATAGTCGACACAGAATCGATGCTCACCTGACTTTTTCCCTCACTAAAGGACGACGGTGCACAAGATGATTTGGACGGTTCAATCACCCCAGGCCCCAACATCTTTCTACCTCCTCCTCGATCACTTGCTTGTGGCATATGGGATCGGGTAGGCTTTCACATGTAACGGGTTTCTGTGATGTCAACTCCACCGTACATGTCTCCAGAGTTTGTCCTGCCTGGTTTATCAGTCCAGGGACGCCCTATACGTTCTAGGAGCCCCCTAACTTCCCCCTGTCTCCTACTGTCTAGCCCTTCATACAGTGACACATCCCTGTATGACTCTTCTCCTGGAAACTCAGGCAAAAAAATCTCCCTTCTTCAGCTGGGTCTCTTTCACCTCATCAATGATTGCTGCTGCCTATGTGCTGAGTCTCACGCTGAATATATTTGCGGGGGAAAATTCGCATGGAAAAGTTTTAGTTTCCCATTCACATCAATTCGGTAACCCCCGACCGACCTTTTCAGTGATGGTGAATGGTCCTTTTCCCAAAGCCTCAGCAGCTCGTTGTGACCCGGGGAACAGTAACAGGACTTGATCCCCACCTTGGGGATTGCTTCCTCACCTTCCTGCATATTGCTTCTTCTGAACGACCCCAGCCTCCTGCGAACTTTCCTTTGCAACCTTTTCATGTCTCATAACCCTTTCCCACCTTTTGGAACAGGGCGAGATTGGGCCAATCAGATCAACAGCCACTCTCCTGAAAAGGTTGTGTCGATTAAAGGGGGATGTTTAAGAGGTGCCTTCCTCTTTACCCCTCTTGTGGCTGACCTTTGAAAACACATCACATGCCATGCAGAACCGCTTTATGTTCTGCCATTGCTCCTGGCCAATGAAAGTCATCAAAGACTCGGTTCGCTGTTTTGCTGGTGCCGAGAGACCCGCCATGAGCGACTCGGACCCACTGACATGACAGTGTCACGATAACACGCTGGTTTCCCCTAACTGAGTGGTCACCTTACCGTCTTCCCCTTGGTGAACACTCGGTACAACAGCCCGCCTTTCAAAAAGAAATTCTGTCCCCACCTCCTCAAACCTCCTGTTTCTCTCCACCTCTTGCCAACTCCCAAGACTTCACGAGCGAAGGGTCCTTGTTTTCCCGCGCTGCCCCAAACTCATCAGCGACACGTCTATGCCCGACTTCCCTCCTGGAACAACTAACGGTCAACAACCTTTTCCTTCCTCTTGCTCCGTCCTAACTTTCTGCCCCTGCAGCAGTCAACAACCCAGGATCCCTGGATCCCTTGCACCTGGGATATTCCCAATGATCAAATCACGAAGGGTTTGTCCATCACCACCAAAAACTCGCCCGAAAGTAAGGGGACGTTTCTTTTATCCTAGCAACTAACTCCCCCACATGCCATCGTTAAGTACAGGTCTGGATTTGCCCTTCAATCCCTTATCGACCACGTTGTTCGTACTACAAACCCCATGAACAACCAGTTCTCGTAACACTTTCACCTCTGCTGCCATCCACCCTTCTTCCACGGTACGAACCACTCAGCCTAGTGCCCTCCATCCCTGACCGAAATGCTGTCCCCCAGCCATAGGCTGCACTCCACCCTCTCAGACGAATCCCCTTTTTGGGTTCCACTGCAGGCGTTTCCCTTGACGACCCTTATCCACCTCTTGCAAGGCTGCTCCTCTGAACCTCATGCGACAGTCCTCGCCACATGTCCCTTCTTGTGACAAATGAAAAAACCCCCAAGTCCCATTGCCCTTCCTTTGCCCCACCCCACGGGTTTTCAGACTTGCAGAAAACCCCTGGTCTCCTTGCACCTTCTCACCTGTGCCTAGGGACCTTTTCTCCTGCATTTATTGCCCAAACGTGCCTTCTATACACCTCGGCAACTTCAACACTCCCCTGCGTCTCTGGCTGCTCCTTTCAAATTATGGTTACACACAGGGCCGCAACCTGACAAATCTGTTCTTTCATAACTAGCTCTTTCAATTTGGCGAACTCCTTTTTCGTACCACTCCCAAATCTAACCACTTCAAATAGTGATCCAAACTGCAACAAACTGATGTACGTCTCACCTGCTTTAATTTAGCGGAACGAAATTTCTTCCTGAACCCCTCCCCGTGAGGTCAAATCCTTTTATTAAAGACTCCCTTTACAGCGCCAAAATCAGACCCGTGTTCTGGGTGGTTTAAAGCAGTGAAAATCTGAATCCTTTCCCGTCATAACCCGACAAAATACTGCCCACTCTTCTAAGGCCAACCCTGACCGTCGCAAACGTTTTCGAAACGACTGAGTATGCCCTCCAAACGAATCGTTCCTTCAGAGAATTTTGGCAACTTGGGTCCGGGAGCATAGCTGCGCACAGATCAAGAAACTGAACTCCCATCCCGGCGGCTCCTTTGTATCTCACTTTCTCTAATCTAATGATCTTTAATTTTCAGTCTCCTGCGTTGCCCTTATTTTTCGTTCCTCGCTTCCCTTTTCCCTTCTGTCTCTGCTTCATTCTTCTGTTTCCTGCGTTCCTTATCTTCTGTTCTGCGCCTCTAAATGCATACGGCGTCTTTCCGCACGTTCATCCTTTCCATCTTTTGCTGGTTTTCAACAAATCTCGCAAAATCTTTTTTCCCGAATACCTAATCACGACGACGGGTCACAAGTTTTCAATAGGGGTGTTCTTTTTGTCCGCCATTATATCTCTCTTCTTTTTTTTTTTTTTTTTTTTTTTGACAAGAATTTTATAACAACGACAGCCAAACGGTGTTACCGACACGAGTGACGAATAGCACAATTTCCTATGAATGATAATATTGCTTGACAACTAGCATTTTTATAAGACGCCCACGCCTGACCCAACTATGAGAGCGAATTATAGGGAAATCTTGTGCGAAATGAGTACTCTGGGGCTGAAATGCCAAGCCTAGTATTAACTATCTTGGAAGCAATGCCAAGCCTAGTATTTAACTATCTGGGAACATACAGTAAGACAACCCCTTGTCTTTGATTACAACACTTGAATCCCACCCAGCTTCCTCCTCCGAGAAGTTGAACAATTATAATAAATGGGCCAGAAATATCCTGGCAAGCTCGCCAATAAATTGTCAACCTCGGTGTAATGTCAGTGGAGGAAGGCCCAGCGCACAGCCCAAAACCCCACTCACATTGCTTACGATCTCATTCATATATCATGCATTCGTCACAAACAAACCACTAGTAAAGTCTATAACTTTACTATACATGATCATAGAAAGAACATCAATGCATATAGAATCAAACAAAAAAAACATTCTCTCTTTCCTTGAACTTCACAAAATCATTTATCTAAAAAATCATTAACTAACCCGGGTATAAATAGATTTCTACTTTACCGGCCAGTGATCTTAAAATATTTTACGAATCACTGTCTTTTTTTTTTCTTTTCTTTTTTTTTTCACTGTCACTTTCACAACACGACACAACTGCCGGCACTGGTGTTGGTCGATGGCGCCGGTCAGGTGAGACTGTTGGCGTTGGTCTGTGGTTCGCTTGGCGAAGTGACGCTGCCAGGTATGAGGGCGAACCCCCGTTTTGGGTAGAACAGTGACTATCAACATCGATCGTTCTCCTTTCTTCTTCCTGCATTAACGCATTGCACTCTCTCTCCCCTCTCTCTCTCTTCTTTGTCTGCTCTTATCAAAATGGACAAAGGTTGCTTTTCTTTTCTTTTTTTTTCTTTCTTTTCTTCTTCATAAATTAGCAACTATCTCTCTCTCTCCACATCTCTCCTCAGTCCTTCCTCTGCAGACTATCTCATGCTAATCTCTCAACTTGGTTCTCTTTTCTCCTCCCCTCATCTCTCTGCTTTTCTCTCAAGCAACCTAGAACCTCTCCCTCTCTCTGTCTCTGTTCGTTTTTCCCCTCCTTCTCCCCTCTCTTCATCTCTCTGCCTTTTCCCTCGTGCAGAGACTACACCTAAAACCTCCTCATCTCTCTGTCTCTGTTCGTTCTCCCCCCTCGTTCCCCGTTCTCTCACTCACGAATTCCTTTTTTCTTTCCGTCTGTCCAAAAACGGGCGAGTACCATTGGTCAGTATTTTTTACCCCTGACCCCCCGGGGTTTTTCCCCCTCAAATTTCCTTTGGGACGTTAAATCATGACGTCCCTCACACCCCTTTACTCTCTGGGGGTAAATTGGGGTCTTTTAAATTGAAAAACAAATTTTTCACCCCCCCCCCACACTACCTTTCCCCCCCCTTTTCCTTTTGAGGGGGCCCCGTGTGGCACTGGTCACTCTAAGTGGCCAGCGAGTCTGGGGGGGGTCACGATGCAAAACGAAATGACGCGGTTCCAAAGTGGCCGGATAAGGGGGCCCAGGACGGGGCCCCGTCTGGGCAAATGAGGCTGGGTCAAAGCCGCTTATTTTGTCTAGTGGGGGGGCTGTCCGGGAAACCTCTCCACAAAGCTTAATTCCCGGGACCCGACCTATGGGCCCGTCTTCCTGACGCCAAAAATGTTTGAGTTAGGGCTTAGGCCCAAACGGGCTGGTGGCGATTGCCCACGAATTTGGTTGATTAAATTTTTGCCCGTGACAGCTGTGAGCAAAGAGGTTAAACCTCGGGGTGTCAGTGGGGAAAGGCCTGCGCACAGCCCAAACACTCCAGCTTGTTTTCAATCTCATTCATATATCATGCATCGTCACATCAAACCACTATAAACATAACTTTACTATACTGATCATAAAAAAAGAAACACAATGCTATAAATCCAACGAATAAAACATTCTCTTTTTCCCTTGAATTTCACAAAACTTTTACTAAAACTCATTAACAAACCCCGGGTATAAAAAATTTTCTATTTTACCGGGCCAGGGATCTTAAAATTCACGAATCACTGTCCTTTTCTTTTTCCTTTTTTTTTTTTCACTGTCACTTTCAAAACACGCCCAAACCTGCGGGCACCGTAAAAGTTTGACTGCTGGCTCGGTCGGGCGGGGACGCGGCGTTGGTCAGGTTGGACTGCCGATGAAAGGGCGCGGCCAAATATGAGGTCGAACCCCCGGTTCAGATAGAACATGACATCAACATCGATCGGTTCCCTTTCTTTTTCCTCTTTAACGATTGCACTCTCCTCTCTCTCTTCTAGCTGCTCTTATCAAATGGCTGGTTGCTTTTTTTCTCTTTTTTCTTTTCTTTCTTTTCTCTTCATAGTTAGCAACCTCTCTTCCCATTCTCTTTAGTCCTTCCTCGCAGACACTCATGCTAATCTCTCAACTTGTTTCTTTCTCCTCATCCCTCTTCTCCCCTTCCCTCCTGCAAGCCCGCTCCAAACCCCCTCTCTCTCCCCTCCTGTTCTTCTCCCCCCCTCTTTTTCTCCCTTCTTCATCTCTCTGCCTTTCCCTCGTGCAAGATACCCCCAAAAAACCTCCCATCTCTCTGTCTCTTTCGTTCTCATCTCCCTCCCTTTCCTGTGGGCGAGAGCCACTCTCCCGAACTTCCCCCCCTCTCTCTCTCGTCTTTTCGTTTTTCCCCCCTCGTTCTCTCCCTCTCACTTTCTTTTATTTGTTCCGATCCCCAAAAAAAGGGCGAGTACCATTGGTCAGTATTTTACCCCCCCGACACCCGAAGTTATCCCCCTCTAATCCATTGGATGTTCAAATCATGACATCCCTCTCACGCCTTACTCTCTGTGGTGGCAATTGTCTTTAATTGATTGCTAATTTCCCCCCCCACCCCCCTTTACCTTCCCCCCTTTTTTCCTACAAACCCCCCCTGTGATTTAAGCTGACCCTAAATTAAAGTGGCTAGCTGAGTCGGGTAGGCCCACGACGTCTGATAACAATGACGCTGGTTCCACAAAGTGGCCAATGAGCCTGAGCCGGCTCAACCTCTCGCTAGACTCGAGGCGGGTTTTCAAAAGGGGTTAGTCAGTCGGGGTTGGGTCGGACCGTCTGGGTAAAACCCTCTCCACTAAGTTTAAATTGGCCGGATCCGAACCACGGGCCCGGTCTACGGGGCGCCAAAAAATTTTTTGGTTTGGGGACTTATTTCCGAACAAATTGCTGGCGCCCCTCCCCAATTATTTTTGTTTCTTTTTTTTTTGTCCCGGCAATTTCCCCCTTGCAAAAGACCATGTCCGCATTGTCTCAAAACACGGTACAAAAAAGACAAAAACCGTTTTTGCTGAACACACTACACGTGCAAATTTTAAAAAATATTTACAACCAAGGGTTTTAAAAATTTATAAAAATAACATTATGAATACCACCAAGAGTTATCATTGAGTGCGCTATTGCGTTATTTAAACCCAAATTTATAACGACCTCTGTGCGACTTAGCAATTCCCCTACCTGGGGTTTTTCCCATTTTCCCCTTTTCAAAATTTCTTATGAAAAGCACAAATAATATATCGCGACCATACACTTCACTGGGGAAAACTCCATCCCACTTTTTCCCAAAAAATGCATCACTACACAAGCGACTTTTTGCCCCCCGCAAAACACTCACATGAAAAAGTCTCACAAAGAAATATGAACAAGTCTCACCAAAAAAAAATATGAACCATAGCCAAACTGGGAATGAACCCATACCCAATCAACTAACTGTCTAAACCCTTTTATCAACAAACCCCCCGGATATACGATTTCCTTGATTTGCAGCTTGTGACTACAGGGCTTAAATAGTCAGCTCCGACATTCTTTTCGACCGGGTTTGTACTGCACTGGGTACCTGTAGGGCTGCGTGCCATTCCCAACGCACACTCTGCTGTTTTTAAACTGCGCCCCCGCAGGAATTTAGGGGTTTGATGACCCGCCGTCCAAACTTTTCCCATAAAGTATTTGTGGAATTTTGCACGGCCCACACAACGCTAAAACTCCTTCCCCCCTTTTGCTTTACCCTTTTCACACTTTGTAACTTCCTGTAGCATATCTCACGGGAAACTCGACCCCCTTCATGCTTCAAAAATACGCACCTACCCCCCGCCTGAGCATCGTCGCAAAAAAAAAGGTTTTGGACATATTGGACTTAAGAGGGGGACGGAACCGTTTTTCCCAACACCGTCTGCGTGCTTGCCTGCAGCGTCTGCCCATCGCCACGCCGGTTCCCTGCCTTGACCAAATCACTGAGAGGACTCGGATTGCTGCAAAATTGGGGAACAAACTCCCTAAGCCCCAATAAAACCTAGCAGACTCCTGACTTCTGTTTTGGTCTTTGTCTCTCTGAATTCATCATCTTCTCCACCCCTTTCCTCCTTTCCGGTGCTTTGTGTCCCCTTTCCGAAAACAAAACCAAGGAACTCCAGGCGGGAAAGCCCCCCGGGCCTTTGTTGGTCTGGCTGTGGTTTGGCTTGTCTCAACCTCCCCAAACTCCCCTACTGCTCATATGCTCCCCCCATGTCTCGGATGCTACAGAATGTCATCCATAAAATTCAAAAACCCCTTTCCCAACCCCGCCCAAACTTCCTTCTTCGAGAAAAGACCGCGGGTCGTTACCACCCCAAAAGGAGTACTCGCCACGGGTAAGCCCCAAGGGTGGAAAAGCTGTGACTTCCCTTTAGTCCCACTCAAGGCTATTTCCCTAACCCTTGCTCAGATCGTCCGGTGAATACTGGCTCTTTCTTGTGGGGATCTGAGCGAACAGGTCTTCCATGTTGGGTATGACCTCTGCATCGACCTTGGGACACTGTCAGACGTCATAGTCGACCAGAACGACTCACCTGATTTTTTTCCACTAAGACGACGGGTGCACTATATGATGTTTGGACGGGTTTAATCACCCCCAAAGGGCCAACTCTTTTTTCCTCCTCCTCGTCACTTCTTGGTGGCATAGGGATCGGGGAGGTTTTCCATTAGGGTTTCTGTGATTCAACTCCACCGTACTGTTTAGGTTTTTCCTGCCTGGGGTTTTCAGTCAGGGGCGCCTATACTGTTTAGGAGCCCCCTAACTTCCTCCTGCTCCTACTGTCTAGCCCTTCATACAGTGCACATCCCGTATGATCTCTCCGGGAAAACCCGGCAACAAAATCTCCCCTTCTTCCGGGTCTCCCTTTGCCTCCATCAATGATTGCTGCTGCGCCTATGGCTGAGTCTCACGTGAAAATATTTGGGAGTAGATTTGCAGGAAAAAATTTTGATTTCCATTCAACGAGCGGGAGTCCGATCAACCTTTTTAAGATGGGGAAGGGCCCCTTTTAATGCATCAGCAGCTTTTTGTGATCCGTGGAACAGTAACAGGACTTATCTCCCCCCCCTTGAGAATTGCTTCCCACCTTCCTGTCATACTGCTTTTTCTGGACGACCCACCTCCTGCAAAATCTCCCCCGCACCTTTCTGCTCCCGAGCCTAGTGCGTAAATCTTTCCACATACTGATATTTGGTTTTTATTTTCGGGGCTCCTGTTCTCCGGGCCAAGCTCTTTTAGAATCCCCCCGTCCCCGAACTGTCCGCCCATACAGCAGCTCAAAAGGCGAAAAACCTTGCTTTCCTGAGGGCCTCCCTGTAGGCGAAAAGTGCCGCTGGAATGTAGCGGTCCCAAATTTCTGGCCTTTTCCCCACGAGCTTCTTTAAAAAATGCCCTTCAGCACACCATTTAAATCCTCCACCAAGCCCTTGCATTGTGGAGGGATAGGGTAGTGAGCAGCTGGTGACCCTACAGCCCCTTTGACCTCCTCATCACGCCGAGGTGAATGGACCCCCTGTCATGAAATTTGTGCTGGCACACCCCGGGGGAAAAGAGTTACCACCTTCACGACCTGGTGCGTATCTCGCCTTTCAATGCAACCCTTCTGGGGACTGGGCCGGTATCCACAAATTCAAAACTCCTGTGCCCACCTTTGGGGAACGGGCGCGATTGGGCCCAATCAGGCAACGCCACTCTCCTGAACGGGGTGTCAATTAAAAGGGGGGGTTTAAGAGGCGCCCCTTTCCCCTCACCCCTCTTGGGGCTGACCTTTGACACACATCACATGCATCAGAAACCGTTTTTTTGTCTGCCATTGCTCCTGGCCAAGAAAAATCATCAAAGACTCGGTTAGCTGTTTTGCTGGTGCCGAATGACCCCCATACGACTCGTGACCCCCGACATACATGTCACGAAACCTTGGTACCTCTAATGGTGGCACCTTACCTGTCCCCTTTCCCCCTTGGGAAACTCGGTACAACAGCCCGCCTTTCACAAGAAATTCTGTCTCACCCCCTAACCCCCGTTTCCTCCACCCTTGCCCAACTCCCAAGACTTCACGAGGAAAAAGGGGCTTTTTCCTGGCCACCCTAAATCCAGGCGACATCTATGCCCACTTTCCTTCCTGAACAACTAAAGGTTTAAAACCTTTTTTTCCCCCCTTGCTCCTGTTTGAACTGCGCCCCTGTAGCAGTCAACAACTCAGGGTCCCCTGGGTCCCTTGCACCCGGGAAAATTTTCCAAAATCAAAACGTGAAGGGGTTTTCCATCACCAACGCGACAACTGCCGAGAATTAAGGGTACGTCTTTTATCTTAGCAACTGGAACTCCCCACAGTGCCACTTGATACAGGTCTGGATTTTGCCCTGTCAAATCCCCTTTTTCGACCCCGCGTTGTTCTACAACCCCCGCAGAACAACCCGTGCTCGTAACACTTTCACCCCCGCTGGCCCTCCACCCTTTTTCCACTGGGAACGAACCCCTCAGCCTATGCCCCCCCCCCATCCCTGAACGACTGCTGTCCAGTGCTAGCCATAGGCTGCACCCCCCCCCTTCAGACTGAATCCCTTTTGGTTCCATGCAGGGCGTTTCCCTTGACGACCTTTTCCCCCCTCTTGCAAGCTGCTGCCTTCTGGGAACCATGCGACAATCCCTGCCACATGTCCCTTTTTTGTGACAAAATGAACACCTTAGTCCCTTCCCTTTTTCTGCCCCCCCACTGGTTTGCAGACTTGCAGAAAAACCCCCTATCCCTTGCACCCTTTCACCTGTGCTAGCACCCGTTTTCCCCCACCTTAGTGCCCAAAAAGTGCCTTCCCTTACACCTCTCGAACTTCAACAACCCCCTGCGTCTCTGGCTGCCTCTTTCAAATGTTGGGGTTTAAATCAGGCCGCAACCTGACAAAATCTGTTCTTCATAACTGCTCTTTCAATTCACGAACTCCTTCTTCGTACCCCTCAACTCTAATTTTTGTTCAATAGGGGGGGTTCTTTCTTTCCCCCATTATATCTCTTTTTTTTTTTTTTTTTTTTTAACAAGATTTTTTTACTACGACAGCCAAAAGTGGGTTTCCGACACGAGTGACGTAATAGCACAATCCATAATGATAAAAATTTGCTTGGGCAAAGTAATTTGTTTTTATAAGACGCCCCGCCCGACCCAACATGAGAGCAATTATAGGAAAACTTTTCGAAATGAATACTCGGGGGTGAAATGCCCAAACCTATATTTAAATATCTTGAAGCAATGCCAAGCCAGTAATTTTCTATCTTGGGAACATACATAAGACAACCCCTTTCTTTGGATTACAATACTTGAATCCCACCCAGCTTTCTCGAGAAGTTTAAAAAAATTTTAAAAAAATGGGGCCCGAATATCCCGGGGAAGCTCGCCAATAAATTTTCAACCGGGTGATGTCATGGGGAAGGACTAGCGCACAGCCCAACACACTCCCTTTTTTCAATCTCATTCAATATCACATTCGTCACATCAAACCCCTAGTAAAGTCTATAAACTTTACTTACATGATCATAGAAAGAACATCAATGCATATAGAATCAAACAAAATAAAACATTCCTCTTTCCTTGAACTTCACAAAATCATTTATCTAAAACATCATTAACTAACCCGGGTTATAAATAGATTTCTACTTTACCTGGCCAGGTGATCTTAACTATTCACGAATCACTGTCCTTTTCTTTTTCCTTTTTTTTTTTTTTCTTCACTGTCACTTTCACAACACGACACAACTGCTGGCACCGGTCACGTTTGACTGCTGGCATCGGTCAGGCTGGACTGCTGGCGTTGGTCAGGTTGGACTGCCGATGAAAGTGGCGCTGGCCAAGTATGAGGTCGAACCCCCGGTTCAGATAGAACAGTGACTATCAACATCGATCTGTTCTCCTTTCTTTCTTCCTGCATTAACGCATTGCACTCTCTCTCTCTCTCTTCTAGTCTGCTCTTATCAAATGGACATGGTTGCTTTTCTTCTCTTTTTTCTTTTCTTTCTTTTTCTCTTCATTAGTTAGCAACTCTCTCTTCCCACATCTCTCTTTAGTCCTTCCTCTGCAGACTATCTCATGCTAATCTCTCAACTTGGTTCTCTTCTCTCCTCATCTCTCTCTCTCTGCCCTTCTCTCCTGCAGAGCTCACGCTCCAACCTCTCTCTCTCTCTCCCTCTCTGTTCGTTCTCCCCCTCGTTCTCTCCTCTCTTCATCTCTCTGCCTTTTCCCTCGTGCAGAGACTACACCTAAAACTCTCATCTCTCTGTCTCTGTTCGTTCTCATCTCCCTGCCTTTCCTGTAGGCGAGAGCCTACTCTCCCGAACTTCCCCCCTCTCTCTCTCTGTCTCTTCGTTTTTCCTCCTCGTTCTCTCCCTCTCACATTCTTCTTATTTGTTCCGATCTCCCAAAAAGGGCGAGTACCATTGGTCAGTATTTTTACCGCCCTGACACCCGAAGTTATCCCCTCTAATTCCATTGGATGTTCAAATCATGACAGTCCCGTCTACACGCCTTACTCTCTGTGGTGGTCAATTGGTCATTTAATTGATTAGCTAGATTTCACCCCCCACCACACTCTACCTTCCCCCCTTTCCTACTTAACTGGCCCGTGTGACTTAAGTCGTGGACACTGGTCCAATCTAAGTGGCTAGCTGAGTCTGGGTAGGCTCCACGACGTCTGAGTAACAATGACGCTGGTTCCACAAAGTGGCCAGATGAGCCTGAGCTCGGCTCTACGACTCGTCTCGCTAGACATCGAGGCGTCGGTTCAAAACGGCTTAGTCAGTCTGGGTGGGTCGGACCGTCTCGGTGAAACCTCTCCACTAAGCTTAATGGCCGGATCCGAACCACGGGCCCGGTCTACGTGGCGCCTAGAATTTTGGAGTTTGGACTTATGTCCGAAACAAATTGACTGGCGACTCCCCAAGTTAGGTTGTTTCATTTTTTTGTCCGTGACAGAGTGAAAGCTAGTTGAAAAGGGGTTAGCTGGTTTAGGGACTTGCTCGCTTCCCAGCAGAAAATGTCCGGCCTCGTCGGAAAATTAAGAAATCCTCGTCTTGTTCCATTTCCATCGAGTTATTATTATTAACCGTAAACTCGCTTCGGTTAGTCCAGGGTATTCTGAGCGAAGTACCGTCGTGGTTTCGAGCAACCAAGTTTTGCTGCGTAACTATTCGGGTCATTCCTCGCAGTCTTCATCTTCTTCTAAAAAAGAAAACCACCTCCAGAACGGTCGCCGATAGCAGCGCGGTCGCGGTCGTTCTTACAGCCTCAAGTACGCTCTTCCAAGCGGCTAGTTCGCGGCGGGTTTACTGGGAAGGAGAGAGAAAGAGTTCCTGTCTGCAGAGATTACTAATTTTTCTCCCCTCACCAGAGGCGGACAGTTTTTAGCGAAGGACCGTATGCGTGGAACGTTTCACATACCTTT
>JAFLJL010018482.1:15000-17821 GCA_018398815.1 Conus ventricosus | reverse complement strand
CCGCGGGCCCCCCAGGGACGAGGGAGCGGTGAAGGATGTAAGGGTAGGGGTAAGACGAGCGGTACCGCACATCTAGGTACATCAAGCATAAATATGCTATTTTCTCTCCTACAATGAACTATCTCTCTCTCACACACACGCTCTCATTCACCGATGGACACTCTCTTATTCATACCTTAAACTCTCTCATTCGATACACATTCTTTATTCAGACAGAACTCTTCACACACACCACACACAACACACACACACACACACACACACACACAGACGACAGCAGATGAGAGAGAGAGAGAGAGAGGAGAGAGAGAGAGAGAGAGAGAGAAAGTTGCGCGTGTGTGTGCGGCGTGTGTGTGTACGTGAGAGAGAGAGAGAGAGAGAGAGAGAGAGAGAGAGGAGAGAGAGAGAGAGAGAGGAGAGAGAGAGAGAGAGAGAGGATGAGACGGTGGGAGTGTGGGAGGGAGAGTGCAAAGAAAGGAATAATTTCAAAACATGAGGCACAAACAGTAAAGGTCTGGTCATTTTTCTTCATAGTCGAGCCGACGGCGGAGGCCTCACCAAGGCAGTGAAAGCACATGGTGGGGGGAACCAGGACGATACACAGTCAGTTCAGTCAGTCCCACAGACGGACAAACAGCGGAGAGAGCAGAAGGGCATATTGTAGTAGGCCCTCCCTTCTCTACAAAAGGGGCAGGCAGTCACAAGGCAAATTCAATTTCCTGCTGGAAATTCAGAGTCAATAGTCCCCACCCCCGCTGGTTGACTCCTACCGCCCCCTCACCTCCCCAATTCACACCCTCGCCACACACACACTCTCTCACACTCTCTCTTTCTCTCTCTCTCCCTCTCTCTCTCACACACACACACTCTCTCACACTCTCCTCTTTCTCTCTCTCTCCCGCTCTCTCTCTCACCCACACACACTCTCCCTCTCTCTCAGACGCACATACACACTCTCCTCACTCACTCACACACTCTCTCTCATCACACACACACACACACACACACACACTCACACACACACACTCTCCTCTCTCTCTCTCTCCCTCACATACACACAGACTCCCCTCTCCTTGACTTCCCCCTGTCATTGGCCCCATCAACACATCACTATACCAACACCAGACAGATGAAAGACTGGGACCAAGAAGGGCGGGCAGAGAAGCAGGAAAGGAGCGGGTGGAGAAGAGTGGGGGCGGTGGGGGGGGGGGGGTAGCAGGAGGGAGGCCAGGGGAGTGGAGACGCTGGAGACATCGGGACAGATGAACGACCACTGATAGCAAGTGGGGGGGGGGGGGGAGAGAGAGAGAGGAGAGAGAGGAGAGAGAGAGAAAGAGAGAGGAGAGAGAGAGAGAGAGAGAGAGAGAGAAGAGAGAGAGAGAGAGAGAGACCGACAGACAGAGAGACAGTCAGAGAGAAGACAGATAAAGACACATACACACGGACACTGAGAGATGAGAGAGAGATGAGAGGGGGGGGGGGGAGGGGAGGGAAGGAGAGAAGGAAGGGAGAGAGAGTGTGGGAGGAAACGAAGAAGGTGGAAGAGAGAGAGAGAGAGAGAGAGAGAGAGAGAGACCGACCGACCGACTGACAGACTGTCTGATTGACACACGTATGCGCGCGAGTAAATCATATAATTTTCCACTGAAACTTGAGCGGCTTCCATCAAAAATATCTCGCACCAGTAACATTTGAGATCAAACAACTTATCCCTCCCCCCCCCTCCCACACACACACACACCTTCAACGCTACCCACCCCACCCTGTCCACCCCCTATCTCCCGTCCTGACCGGTCTCACTTGTCCCAACGCATCGACCCCTCGACTTTCCTATCCCCCTATCCTTTGAATCCCATTTTTTTGTTTGTTTTTCGGTGGAAAATCACTTTGAAACTTAAAAATGCGGGCAGCCAATACCAGTTTAATTGAATTTTCCCAACGAAGATGAAAGGGTCCCCCCCCCCAAAGCTTGTTGGGCCGCCTTTCCATCAACAACATCCAGTGGAATTGTTACAAAGGGAAAAGGGACTCCCTCTTACCTTAACAAAGGGCTTGCTGTTTCAAAAATTCCCAAGGCCCTCCAGACGACGTCCCCCTCCCCGTCCCCCCCTCCTCTCCTCCCCTCAACCCCCCCCTCCCCCCCCACTTCCGCTTGCCTCTTTCGCCTTTTTCTGACCCCGCCCGAAAGAGACTTGTATCAGGTGGGGACATTGAAAAAAGAGATGGAACCACCCGTCCCGCCCCCCCCCCCCCACCCCCAACCAACACGACAGAGCGGACTAGAGCGGGAAAACTATCACCCGTGATTGGGGATTAAAGAGCGCACAGCAGTTTGAATGGGAGGACAGGGAAAGGGCTTATACTCTTAAAACCCCCTCTTCTTTTTCTCCCCAATTAGCCCATTCGCCCCCTTTTTCTCTTATTTTCTCTATGTCTACGTTCAAACCATTCCCCCCTCCATCCCCTCTCTTTTTTTCTCTTCCTGGGTGTGGGGGTAAAGGGGGGGGGGGGGGGGGGGGGGGGCGGAAAGAAAGGAGAGACAGTCAGAGAGAGGAGAGAAAAGAGAGAGAGAGAAAGGAAAGGGGGCGAACGAGTAGAGAGAGGGGAGGAGGGGGGCACAAAAGCACACTTGCTTGGTACGGGATGGGCGCTGCGTGTGCGGTGCACTCCTCATGTGGGGTGTGGGGTGTGTGGTGTGTGTGTGGTGTGTGTGTGTGTGTGGTGTGTGCGTGCGGCGTGTAAGTGTGGGGTTTTGGTGTTTTGCGCGTGCGTGCGTGTTCCTTGTTTAATGTCTACCACATTATGATTAAGATCTACCCAA
>JAFLJL010018482.1:0-10000 GCA_018398815.1 Conus ventricosus | reverse complement strand
AATTTTTTTCTAATGAATGCTGATTCAGAAGTAAACGACATGGGATAACAACAACATCGAATGAGACTCTAAACCTAGGTTTCCGTGTGTGAAACGCACGCATAACATCTTGCACACACGTAAAATCCCATCACCACTTTCGGAAGAGAAGGCCCGTTTGGCCGTTGGTAGGATGACACATAACACATAGCATTCACCCTGCGTGAGAAATGGAAAGAATGAAGGAAGTAGGAAAATGAGTGATCGAAAATTGAACGGATACTGACTGATGACTACGTGAAACGACTGACTGAAGGCGCCAGCTGGCAGCTCTCAGTCGGCACTAAAACCGCAGTAGGCAAGCCCGTTTGTGTAAATGAGTGTTTAATGTGAAGAGCGCTTAGAAGCTTGGCCTCTACCAGATAGCGCTATATAGCATTAGTAATCATTATTATTATTATTTAATACAACCACACACACACATCACACACACATCACGACACACACACACACACACACCACACGCACACACCGAACACACTCACACGCGCACACGTATACTCGCACACAATGCACGCGCGCGCGCACGATACCAACAACAAGAAAACCATATTAGAAGTTCACGTGGTAAACATCTTATAACAATGCAAATATTACCCTTTCACTGAAAAACATCCGTAAGGATCACACACAAACCAAAAACAAAACACAACAAAACGAACGAAAGGGTGCGTTGCACACAAAGTAAAATTTAAGATGTTTTATTTTATTTTTTTTTTTTTTTTTTTTTTTTTGCTATAGCAGGGGAAAAATATGACATGGCAAGTTTGGTCATCAACACTTCCTTCGGACTATCTGCGATGTTTTGTTCCTTTTTTCTTTTCTTTAAGGTTAAAAAATACATTAACGTTTACATTCTTGCAATAGTCAATCAACAGCCGACCCAGTTTCCGCAAAATGTTGGAAGGAAAACTGCTGTTTTTGTGTGTGTGTGTGTGTGAATCAATCGTCAATGAAACCTTTTTTGCTTCCAACTACTAGTGCTGCAGTCAACACAGCGGAGAGGTTCCAAAATCTGGGTATGTACGAGCCGGCAGTCTGGGTATGTACGAGCCGGCAGTCTGGGTATGTACGAGCCGGCAGTCTGGGTATGTACGAGCCGGCAGTCTGGGTATGTACGAGCCGGCAGTCTGGGTATGTACGAGCCGGCAGTCTGGGTATGTACGAGCCGGCAGTCTGGGTATGTACGAGCCGGCAGTCTGGGTATGTACGAGCCGGCAGTCTGGGTATGTACGAGCCGGCAGTCTGGGTATGTACGAGCCGGCAGTCTGGGTATGTACGAGCCGGCAGTCTGGGTATGTACGAGCCGGCAGTCTGGGTATGTACGAGCCGGCAGTCTGGATATGTACGAGCCGGCAGTCAAGATGGAAGAGAGGAAATAGATTTCCTGCTCGCTTGAACACGACGTTTCTATTGTAAAGACCTTTGTCGCACTTCTCTCAACACATCCGCTACTCGTTCTCATAGCAGGCAACAAAGTCATTCTCGTTCTTGTTCTTCAACGAATAAAAAGCCCGGTGACACCGAATTGAGGAGGGGGGGCCCCTTCAGCTTCTCTTCACCTCTGAGCGTGACGGGGTGAGAGTAGTTCACGGGTACCTGACTGCACGCTTTGGGGTCCACATCTTTCCCCCCACCCGCCGTGTCGGAAGGCAGTTCCGAGGAGTCTCGCCGCTCATTCCACCCGACGCTGATTACAGGATAACCGGCTTTCGCCTCCCCCCTCTACTCCCAAACCTCAATATCATCACACACACCGACTAGGCCCTCGACACTACTTAATTCCGCGGATGAATGTTAGCCTCCAAACATGCTGAGACTGGGGTGGGTCTGCTGCTTCGAAGGAGAGTGAAGCATACCGCACGGCTGTTCAGAGCAAGTTACTTAGTTTTGAGTCGCAGGGGAGTTTACAGCTGCAGAGACCAAGCTGTGAATGCAGGTGAGGGAAAGCAATGTTTTCTGCAGGCCGCTCCCCACCAGCCAGCTAACCGCACTGTATTCGGCCAACTGAATGTTATCTGTGCATAGCTGGTCTGGCAGCAATGCGTTCGGCAAGGTTGAGCGGCCATTACAAATGGGGCTGTAGGTTTGATAATTAGTTATTGTCATGAAAAATGTAATATATCTGCACTATTGAGATGACTGAATTGGCGAATTCCCAACAATTCTTTTAATACCGAACTCGACTGGGTTTATTTTCTTGTAGATAACATAGATGCCGCATGAAAGCTTGTACGCAAGTGGTCAGGCAATATTAGAACAATGACAACAAACACAATATTGTGCAAAATGACGTCATCACTTTCTGGGAAGTTAATTTTCCATAGTTAAGTGGTACACAAGTTTGATACATGCCTCTGCTCAGACTACAGCAACAAAAATATTGGATTACAAATGTGTAAAGCCTTGTTTGTTTGCCCTTTCACTAAGTGTCTCAATAAGGACGGAAATGTAAAGCTGTGACCGCAAAGAGTGTAGGACCGCGGTGCGAGCAGATTGTGTGTCTGTGGAGAGGGGAGGGGAGGGCGGGAGTAAATGGACAGAGGTGGGTGGTGGTAGTGGTAAGCGCGCACGCGCGTATGCATGCGTTCGTGCGCACCATGGGACAGATGTGGTGAGAAAAAGAGTGAAGATCGGGTTGTAACCCATCAGACGGCATGCGCATGCGCGCGCGCATGTGTGTGTGTGTGTGTGTGTGTGTGCGTGTGTGTGTGTGTGTGTGTGTGCGCGCGCGCGCACGCGTAAAAAACACACACATTCACAGAGAGAGAGAGAGAAAGCTCTTTCTCTCCGTACGTGTGTGTGTGTGTGTGTGTGTGTGTGTGTGTGTGTGGGGGGTGGGGGTGTGTGCGCGCGCGCGCGCGCGCATGCGTGAAAGACACAGAGAGAGAGAGAGAGAGAGAGAGAGGGGTGGGTGGGTGGGTGGGGCGGTGGGGTGGAGTGAAATCCCTCGTGATCTACCAAATTGCTTCAACGACGCGTTAAATGTAGTCCGCATCCGCCTGTCCCCACACCTCCCTCTCTCTCTCTCTCTCTCTCTCTCCACTGCCTTCCAATCCTCCTCCTTCAGCACGTGTTCTTTCTTTCTTTCTTGTTTCCCCACACTTTTCTCCCTTGCAGGACAGCAGCACGCCTCGACACGTGACGTTGTTGAATTTAAAACCACGACCGTTCAGCGGCGTGACCCGAGGTGAAGGGTCAGAGGCCAGACAATGAAGACGTCACGTAAGGGGTAGGGGGTCGGCCAATGAAGATGTCACGACCTGTACGTCTGTCAGTCCTCATGTCTGCCAATGGTCGACTGACTCGCCACTCGCCGGTTGTAAAAAACGGCCCGCTTTGTCAGACCAAAGACTGTACGCCTACGGACCGTAGGGCGAACTATCTTTGGTCAGACTCTCTCTCTCTTTCTCTCTCTGAAACACGGTGAATGAATTAGCCTCGTTGTCGTTCTTGCACACCTCGGCATCTCCTGACTTACACAAACACCGCGCGCGCGCGCGCACGTGCGTATGCGCGCATCAGCAGCGAGAGAATCCACCATCACGACACTCAATGCTGAGCGACATCACTTGCTGCTCTGTCTGCCTTCACCACAATGGTCTACCAACTCTTGCATGTTGTTGTGTGAGTCTGTAGTCTAGAGTAGCCAATGTTTTCACAACATCTACACGCATCCACCTCTACCAGCTAAAACAATTCCATTCAAAACAGTGTCTGTACAGACAGACCGAGGTACGTTCCGTCCTCAGCTCCTTACTTCACACGGCGGCCAGTTGGTGCATTTAGAGACAGGAACTTCAGGACCGGAAGACTCTACAGTTACGGAGTGGATGATCCGAACCCTAACTTTAACTAGACCCTAATCCTAACCTTGTTTGGTCCTAGCCCTAATCCGAACCCTGACCTAACTGTTCGTCCTAGCTCAAATCCGAACCCTAACCTACCCCTAACTGTTGGTCCTTGCCCTAATCCGAACCCTAACCTACCCTAACTGTTGGTCCTTGCCCAATCCGAACCCTAACCTACCCTAACTGTTGGTCCTTGCCCTAATCCGAACCCAAACCTAGCCCTAACTGTACAACATCTTAAAAATGAAAACAAAACCAAACCTTTATTGAGAAATTGTGCTTACAGTGGGGGCGGGGGGGGGGGGGGGGGGCATTGGAGTTGTCTTCTCCTTGTTCCATCGATAAGAGAAAGAATGTCTACCCCTTGACACAGGAACGTAAAACGCCGTTTCCACGACGCCATCAAAATGATACCATCAGCAGACAAACCGCCAGAAACAGCGGCGGCAGACCATTCTAACATCACAACCACCACTCCCCTCCCTCGCTCCACCAGCTCCAAATAACCCAATGGATCCTCCACTCCCCCTCCTTGCAACCTTGCAACGCCCTTTGGGGTCTACCCAGATCAGGGACTTCAAACTGTTGCGATATCAATGCATCACGCGCACAATTTTCCCCACAACCGACCAATCCACGTTCACCGTAATGACCGAGGATCGGTGTGTGGGCTGGGTACATGATAGGGATGGCTGTAAACATAAAGGAAGCTGTTCAGAACTGGGAATATGGAATAGCGAGCACAGACACCGAGACCACCACACCACAGAGGAAGGGGTAAGGAGTTACAGTCCAGAACTCCAGCCCCCCCCCCCCCCCCCCCCCCCCCCCCCCCCCCCCCCCCCCCCCCCCCCCCCCCCCCCTTCTTAACGTTCCTGAAGAAAACGGTGGCTGTAGTGTTTTGTAAAACCCGTGACCCCGTCGGTTTCGCGAGCTTGAAAGTTTTACTCCAACAATCTATACGTGTCAAGATGCCGAGCGCTTTGTTGGGAGTGTTTGAGAGATTCTTCCCTTAACAGTGTTCGATAGGATCTTCCGCCTCAACCCCCCCCCCCCCCTTCCCCCCTCCCTCCCCGACAGATACAAACTGAGTTACTAGGCGTATACTTTTTGGACAGCAGAAGACACATACCAAAAAAAAAAAAAGAAAAAAAAAAAAAAAAAAAAGCTCTGGATTTGGAAATCTCGATTCCAAAATGTGGCCCTTGTTATTATCATGATTCGTTACACTGAAAAATACTTCTAAGCCATAAACAAATGTGTTTACTTAAAATGACAATGACAGTAGTTTTCAAAATTAAGACTTCCTTCTGCCAAAAACAAATGAAAACGAACACACACACACACACACACACACACACACACACACACACAGAGGACAGTTTCACTCATGCGAAGGTGGGATGCATAAAATGCGTTAGCCGGAGATGCCTGGGTGATGTGGACAAATCAGATGTGTGAATACATGTAATGATACTAAAAGACTCCAACAGGTACGTCTACCCTTTTCCTCCCCAAAACTTCCTTCAGTTCCACTCCCTCGCCAGTTCTTGCTTTGGAACGAGTTTTCGCTCCCTTCTGTCGAGCCGCACTTCACCCCCAACCCTCACAGGGTATGTGCGTGTGAGTGCGCACAGACATCCGTATCCATCAATGTCTGCCACGTGATACTGCACGTGCAAGCGTGCAATCCAGCGCGTTCACGTCATTAAGAACATCGCTTCCCAGTTCATCAGCGAGTTGATTGGTTTACTTCCCATTAAGGCAGTGGTTTATTTCCACATCCGCATACGCGGTCTACATCAGACTTGTTCGTTATCAGTTAATGATCAAAACAATTACTGAAACAACTAAACAAACGAAAGAGAGAGAGAGAGAGAGAGGAGAGAGAGAGAGAGAGAGAGAGAGAGAGAGAGAGAGAGAGAGGAGAGAGAGAGAGAGATGGGGAGAGAACGAACGAACGAACGAACGAATTTTATTTTTAGAGGGTAGTGGATTAAGCATGAATACTTTTTTACATCCAGCCCTCTGGGCAAAAAAAAAAAAAATAAATCGAGATATATTTAAAAGCAAATCAAACAAATACATGAAAAAAAAGGAACAATTCCTTGCATGGAACCTTTGACAAAAAAAAAGAAAGAAGAAAAAGAAACCAATGAACACCACCACCAACAACAACGAGAAAAAAAATGATCAAGGCAAGAGGTGGGGGGAGAGAGAGAGAGAGAGAGAGAGAGAGAGAGAGAGAAACGACCGACCGACCGACTGGCGGAAGAAAGGCAGAGATAAAGGAAGAGAAATAACATGAAGCAGACATGGATAAACACCTACGAAAAACTTTGAAAAAACACACTAATGGCACAGGATGATCACTGCAATTTGCGTAAAATTGAGTCAACTTCGAACATCACATATTTGTTAAATTGAATCTCAATTGAGCATTATCAATACATTTTCGGGTATAGTGCAGTCAAATCTGAGACATTCATAAGATATTTTTGAAAATTAGACTTGAATTTTTTTTAAGTTTGATTGATTTTTAAGTTCTTGAGGAATATGGTTCCATAGCCAACCACCGGAATACGCCAGACTAGATTTGTATAGATTAATCAAGGCAAACGGGAGGTTTATTTTATGTGAATGTCGATAGTCGTTAAAAGTGAACATATTTGTTAAAGAAAGAGGAGCATTTCCATGGAGTACCTTATGCATAACGAGTCCCTTATTGTATAGAAGTTTGGCTTTAAATGGGAGAATGCCTGATTGCTTATAGTCTGAATCTACCCGCGAATGGTTGACCTAATGTTACTTTGACAGCTCTTTTGTGAAGGCTAATTAGTGGTTTGAGTGAATTCTTACTCGCTGAGTCCCAAAGCGTTGAGGCATAGTCGGTAATAGGCTGAATATAAGAGTGAAAAAATAGTTTTCTTGCATGCAAATTTAAGAAGTTCTTAATCCTTTTTAGAAGATGTAGTTTTCTTGCAACGTTTCTAGATAAAGACTCTAAGTGTTTTGACCAAGTTAGATTATTATCTATTGTTATTCCTAAGACTTTGTGACTGGATACTTCTTCGATGGTTTCATTAGAAATACAAAGTACTGGTAGATTCTGGCTTAGAGTTTGACGTTTCAGTCTAGTAGTTATCATCATGAATTTAGTTTTTTGAGGATGGATAGCCATGTGATTAAATCGTGTCCATTTAACCAAAAGATTGATGTTTTCTTGGATGTCACTGCAAACCTGTTGGGCATCAGAATTACTTGTGTCTAAAGTTGTATCATCAGCGAACATTTCGCTGTTTATTTTCAAGTACAATGGCAGATCATTGATGTAAAATGAAAACAATAGAGGACCTAATACTGACCCTTGTGGGACACCAAATTTGTTGGGAAGAGAATTAGATTTGTATGAGTTTACGGACACAATTTGTTGTCGGTTGGACAGAAAAGATGAAATCAGTTTCAGTGTTTTGTATGATAGCTTATACAAAGTTAGTTTCCCGAGTAAAAGTTCATGATTTATAACGTCGAAGGCTTTTGCAAAATCTACAAAGAGAATCCTGAAATTGTTTGTAGTTCATGTTTAATAGCCATCTATCTATTAGTCTAGTTAGCACTGTGTGGCACGAATGGTTTTCTCTGAACCCTGATTGATTTGGGTGGATTAAATCGCATTTTACTGCATGGGAGTGGAGACACTTATTGATGTGGAGTTGTAATGGCTTAGAAAGAACTGATAAAATCGAAATAGGTCTATAATTTGATGGATCAGTAGTGTTTCCTGATTTGTGTATTGGTATGATTTTTGCCTTTTTTAAGGTATCTGGAAAGCATTGTTTATCTATACAGAGGTTGTAAATGTAAGTTAACGTTTCTGCGATAACGGGTGCGGAGAGCTTTAGAAATTTACCACCTATACCGTCAATTCTACGAGTGGCTGTCTGTTTCAATCGCCTAAGGGACACGAAAACAGAATGAACATCTAGATGGCTGATATCTAAATCTGAATGGATATTTTTTCCCCTGCAGTATTTTTGTAATTCTTTTAGGTCATTATCATTTGATTTATCATCATGAATTATTTGATCTGCTACTGTTGTAAAATGGTGATTTAGTTTACTGGCAGATATATCATTCATTATGTTTGGAGCAGAGGAAACATGTTTATTTGTTAATCCATGGATGGCTTCCATACGGACTTGCTGTCTTTCTTTTCACTAATTAAGTTTGAAAAATATTTCTTTTTCTCTGCTCCAATGAGAGAGGTTACTTTATTTCTTTGTTTTTTATATTCTTCACGAGGGCCATTTTTTAACAGGTACTCTTTTTGGTAAATAGCGTTCTGTATCTCATTTGTTAGCCAAGGAGGTTTTATCCGATATTTGACTCTTTTGGTTTGGAGCGGGGGATGTTTATTGTATATACTATAGAAGATGGAGTACCAAGCTTGAGAGAGTGAGCGAGAGAGACAGACACACAGACAGACAGACTGACTGACAGACAGATACAGAGACAGAGAGGGGAAAAACACAGAGATCCAAGGGTGTGAAAAACATTATTTGCAAAAACAGACTGAACTGAAGGGGAGTGTGTGTGTGTGTGTGTGTGTGTGTGTGTGTGTGTGTGTGTGTGTGAGGGGGGGGGGGGGGGGGGAGACGCAAAATGTGTTGTTTTCCAAGGGACCCGAGAAACTCGCATTCTGTATTTTCAAAACAACCAACAAATTGTCGATAATTTTCAGGAATAAAAATGCCCAAATCTAAAACTAAGAAAGCACTGTGGTTCATTTTCGCCATTAACAAGCAAAAAAACAAAAACAACACAACACAATACAAAACAGACCGAAAAGACTGTAAAAAGCTACTCTCTCTCTCTCCCTCTCTCTCTCTCTCTCTCTGTGTCTCTAACTCTCCTCTCCATTAGTGTCAGTCCAGCCGTCAGGCGTGTCAAGCTATTAATATTGTTCTCCACCGTGGGCACGAACTGGACGCGGAGGGAATCCGTTCACTTAAAAACACAATGGTCACCTCTTACCCTCTTACCATAAATATACTTATGCCCCGGAGGGCACTAATGCCCGCGCGTACGTACACCTCTCCCTGAGACTACGTGTGTATTTTGACCACGCACGTCAGGTCGGTGGGAGGAATTTCGACTGGGTTGGAGGGGTGAGAGGAAAGGGGTCTAATTTGGGAGACAGAGAGAGAGAGAGAGAGAGAGAGAGAGAGAGAGAGAAGGGGGGGGGGGGGGTAGAAAGCAGGAGAGGATAAGGGAAAGACGAGGAGAGAGAGACAGACAGACAGACAGACACAGAGACAGAGAGAGAGAGAGAGAGAGAGAGAGAGAGGGGACAGGTGGGTGGGGAGGAGAGGTGAGAGGGATTAAAGATAGAGACAGAAAAGGGGAGACGGCCGAGGAGTTACCGCAGACAGCGACGGGAGTCATCCTGAAACAACAGAATCAAAAAGAGAGAGAGAGAGAGAGGAGAGAGAGAGAGAGAGAGAGAGAGAGAGAGAGCGGCGTTTTGTGAAGGTACCAGTGGAAAGCGAGACACCGACTGAACCAACAACAACACTCAAAAACATCCTTTGCAGATCAGAGAAACAAACAGAGGGAAACAGACAGACAGATGGACAGACAGACTGACCGGACCCTGATCCGGTTACCCCACCACACCCCACCCCCACCCCCTAACAGCCCAGAGAAGGGGAGAAGATTTCTCCAATCCCGCAGCCATCTAAAAACAATTACCAAGGCAAATCTCCAGGCCCTGAAGAAATGAACCAGGGTGGATTAGGAGGAGGAGGAGGAGAGAAAGAAAAGGAGGGAGGGGAGGGGGGGGGGGGGGGGGGGGGGAGGGGAGCTAATCGCATGGCACATCTAGTTCGAGTTCCAGAGCTGAGAGCAGCGAGCGGCGCCAGAGTCCCTTCCGTGGTATTAGGTCCGGGTAAATTGGCGCTTAGCCGGTCGTTATGGTCAGTTACTGACCTCACAGGGGGTACAGGAGGTAGATTGCGGGGGGAAAGGGGTAGGCGTTTCATCTCTCTCTCTCTCTCTCTCTCTCTCTCTCTCTCGCTGCCGCCCTCTCTCTCTCTCTCATCCTGTGCCAT
>JAFLJL010018480.1:33997-40181 GCA_018398815.1 Conus ventricosus | reverse complement strand
GAACATTACAAACAATGCAAACATGTATATGAGGAAAAGCTGGCAGTTGAACACGTTTACATAATTATGCACAAATTGAAATGGACTTTTTCCTGCATAAACTGTTGGAAATCCGTGTGTGATTTCAAATGATTTTGGACAAAAATGTTTTCCTTTCAAAACACTGCTCTACAACAAGCCGGAAACAAGTAACACAGCACACTCTTCTGCTTTGTTGCTGTTGTCATCTCTCTCTCTCTCTCTCTCTCGCTCGCTCGCTCGCTCGCTCGCTCTCTCTCTCTCCCCCCCTACCCTGTGCCTCTTTTTGCTATTTTTAAAGATAATATTGATGTTTCATTTAAAGACCATTCAATACTAGTCCAATATCTTTATCTCTGAAGTCACTGATCAGACAGAAACGAAACAATCACAAGTAGATTTGTGCGCCGGTGACCAATCTTTGATTCAGGGATTCTAAATCTCAACCGCTGACATCTGTGCTGCGACACACTTATCTGTGCAAGGCATTTATACAATTCTGTCGTGCTGTGTTCATTCACATATCAAAAGAACATCCAAGGGGACACAAGGTAACATAGCTTTAAAGCTTGGCTGACTTAGTCCTTTGGTCGCGAGAACGAGGTGTTTGGCAATGCATCTGAATGCAGCATGATGGTACTAAGCGCCAGAATCGACTCACTCCTGTGTAGGTGTAATGATGCTGTAGTGATTTAATGAGAAGGGAGTATTGCTACGTTCATCAAATGTGCTTATTTCATGGTAATAAACGTCACCTTCTCAATCTTAGCGTTGAAATGTCATAGCTTGACTGAATCATTACATTTCCTTCTTTTTTTTTAACACGTAAAATATGTCTTCTGTGCTTTCAAAAAATCCCTGGTCTTGAAGTAGAATGGATCGATTATTTTGTTTAGATCAGTTGCTTCGGGTGTATTATTTTCCTTTCCAACCCAAACTTCCTCTCATCTGTTCAGCTTGTCAATAAGGCTAGAGACGCTTACCACTTGCCCCCGGTTCATAAGACTCCTGGGCCATTCAAGGAAAGGACAACTAAATTTAATCAAAATATTCAAAGCAATCTTATTTGCCCGCCCCACTATCATGCTCCCTCGAAGTCGCTGTTCTTGTTTTGCCTGAGGGAGAGAACGTGAGTTTTTCCTCCTTTACCATATGCCAATCGCCAGATCCTTTTCTTTTTCCCCCGTCCCCACTCTCTCTCTCTCTCTCTCTCTCTCTCTCTCTCTTCCCCTCTCTCCTCTCTCCCCTCTCTCTCCCCTCTCTCTCTCTCTCTCTATCTCTCTCTCTCTCTCTCTCTCTTGTTATTTTTGCAAGAGAATGAGCTATAATCACAGGGTATTGTACATGAATAGAATGCTCTAATCTGTCCATTTAATTGAAAGAGAGACAGACACCGCAACACAAAAGAGAAAGAATATTTTGGGATTGAGTACACCTCTTAATTTGTGATTTCTATCGATAGACTGGGGTGGAATAGCTAAAATGAAGAGCGCCAGGGAGGGGGGATACACTGTTTGTTGTTGTTTGGGGCTACTGTTGGTGGTGGTAGTTTTGTTTGTTTGTTTGTTTGCATGAGAAGTAAAGAAAGAAAAAAGTGTTGACGTTTGTTCATTATTGAAAATGTATGTATACTTTCTTTCGAAGCTGAAACATACATTTCACAGATTTCATTCCATCGATATTATGACGATTTGTTCATTTCACGCAGTCTTGACCAAAAATACGCCACCTCGCGCTTCTCGAAAGAAATGTGGTTCACGTGTTATTCTAAGCTTAAAAGCAAGATGAACATACACTGTAAACTCTCGGGGGACAGGGGGGGGGAGGAGTGGATCGTCAAATAAGCACAAAATGTCGAAAAAACAAGCAAGACGATGCTTTGCCGTGCTCTTTAATAGTTGTACAAGATCTGCAAACGTGGATTGTTCAGAAAATGTATCCTTTTATCCCTCTCGTCTTGCAGGTGTCCTGTGGGTAGGATTGCTCTAGGGTCATTCCTCCTGACTCTCCCATGCACAGCCACAGTCAGTGCTAGAGTACACAGGACACTATCACTGTTGGCTGATCACTGGGCAGAGAGGAGAAACTGCAGTAGTTTCAGGAAGATGTCGAACCAGCCACAGTCAGTGCTAGGAGTACACAGGACACTGTCACTGTTGGCTGATCACTGGACAGAGAGGAGAAACAGCAGTGGTTCAGGAAGATGTCGAACCAGTGTACAGACGACAGGTGATTAACTGGTCGTGATTTTAACTGACGTTTCATCCCAACTGAGACAGGAGCTTGGAACTCAAAGAACTGAACTTAGTGACAGATTCTGACTCCCACTTGCCAGAACAAAATCCTTAACAGTTGTTTGCTGCCACTACCATCTTGGTAAAAATTGTGAAGATGCTTGATTAACATTATGTGTTAACAATATGACTTTATTGTCAATGTTCAATACTATCTGTTAAGATGATCACTCAATGTTATCTTCTGACAGGAAAAACAGTATGCCTATAGTGGGTGAAAACTGTGAGCTGATTTATCAATACTATTGATTGTCTTAATGCTTTGTAGAGGTGACTGTAAGTCAAATCACATGTGTTCTTGGGCTAAGTGTATTCCAGGTTACTTCAACTTAATGTATAAGAAAGACTGAAGAGTTGTTTGACTTCAAGTGTATTGCATTGCATTACTGTCTCCTATCCCTAATTAAAATCCACTCGAAATCTGAGTGAAAGTGTATACTGAAAACTGTGGCAGATATATTTATGCTTGTCCAATACTTCGTCAGCTGAGATCTCACACATTTAATGGAAGCAAGAGGGAAGGTGTGAGAACTCGACAAGCCAGACTCTCAGCCACTTAACTACAAAACAGGTTCTGTCTTGTGACCAGATAATGGGACCTTAGGCCTGCCTGGTAGTGGATAAGCATCGCAGCCCAACATATCAGCCTAAAGAGAATGTGGACCAGTCACCAGCAACTGGAGAGAGATCCACACTCCTCTCCAACATCAGATAAGTTCTGATATCATCAGTGGACTCCAACTCAACTCATCCAGAAATTTCCCTCTCTTAATAATGATGAGATAACGTGTGACAAAGTCAGCCTGGCACAAAGACTGAAGTTTATCAATTTGTATATCTTATTCTTGTAAAGCTGATGTGTGAAAGTACACTTAAGTTGTGTCAGTTCTTTGTTATTCATACAGTATTGAATGCTTGAACTTATATCTAATATTCTGTTACGAGCACTTTTAAGTGCACACGCCTAAGGAGAATATCCCTGAGCCACTCTAGGGAATTAAGTAGTGCAGGTTAACAATTCTTCGATCATTATAGTAATGACTTGGCAAAGATTTGAATTTTTTTTTAAAGGAAAAAAAAAAAGTTGACGATGAAGAAAATGGGAAAATATATATTATAAATATGAAAAACCTTCATTAGCTGCATGAGGGAACCATTGCAATCCCTCTCAAAGACAGATCTATATGTATCGCCTGCATTCAGACAATCAATAGTATTGATAAATCAGCTCAACAGTTTTCACCCACTATAGGCATACTGTTTTTCCTGTCAGAAGATAACATTCACTCTAGGAAATTTTCAACAGTCCCAAGAAAAAAATTCTTTTCAATGATAGTACCAGAAAGTTGCACCTTCCATCACTAGTAAGAGAGAGGGTGGATGTGAAATTTTAATATAACTATAAAGGAAAAAAATATTTTTAGTCCTTCCCATACAGGACACCTGCCCACCCCCAACTCTCGTCATAGCACAGAACATTTCTTAACCTGCCACCAGCAGGCATGTCCCATACAGGACACATGCCCACCCCCAACTCTCGTCATAGCACAGAACATTTCTTAACCTGCCACCAGCAGGCATGTCCCATACAGGACACCTGCCCACCCCCAACTCTCGTCATAGCACAGAACATTTCTTAACCTGCCACCAGCAGGCATGTCCCATACAGGACACCTGCCCACCCCAACTCTCGTCATAGCACAGAACATTTCTTAACCTGCCACCAGCAGCATGTCCCATACAGGACACCTGCCACCCCCAACTCTCGTCATAGCACAGAACATTTCTTAACCTGCCACCAGCAGGCATGTCCCATACAGGACACCTGCCCACCCACAACTCTCGTCATAGCACAGAACATTTCTTAACCTGCCACCAGCAGGCATGTCCCATACAGGACACCTGCCCACCCCAACTCTCGTCATAGCACAGAACATTTCTTAACCTGCCACCACCAGGCATGTGAAAGGACGATCAACACTGAGGTAACTGCAAGAGCACAGCTTTGAAGTTTTCGGAATTTGAGGCTTTTATTATCATCAGTGCAGATGGGGATGTTGAAGATGACGCCAGGTTGTATTCGTTTGTTTTTTTAGATGTACTTATGGGTGTCTAATGAGAGAAGAAATGATAAAATTTAATCAAATGTGTAACAGAGAAAGTATATTACTTTTGTGATTAAAACTGAATTACCTTCCATGCAGACTGACATTTCACCAACAACAAAAGTCAAAGCAGAAGAAATGGAGCTCTAAATCAAACTTAGGTATATTTTTTTGGGAAAAATAGAACAAACAAACCAAAAAGGGCAGAAATATATTCGTCTATAATTTAAGTGCTCGTAAAAATTGCGAAAAAAGAATGTTATCTAATTGATTATTATTCAGCCGATTTGCTACCCAACTGCATTTATTTATGGTGTTTGTAGTTCGTAGAGTTTGATGATATGGCCCAGAGTTTGATTGTGTATCTGTTTTAGTTTTCATTTTCATTTTGTTTCTTTTTTTTTAACTTTTTACTTTTTTTCGAATTTGTGCAGATATGATTTTATTGTTTCCTTTTTGTTCTGTGTGGTCTTACCCTCCAAATCTTGCTGTGTTATTTCTGGTTGCACGCCTCAGCAGCAGTTAAGCAAGGCCTTTCTTTCCATAAAATACCAAATGAAGGAAGAAACGATTGAGGTACTTATACAGAAGATCCTTAGAATGTTGTGGTCGTCTGCTTTAAAAAAATAAAAAAATAAAAAAAAAGCCTCGGTCGTTCTAGAGTCAGTATGATCCGTCAGTGGGAATAGACTCTTTACATTGACCAATCGAAAGTTCCTTTGAAGACATTCGGGATGACTCCTAATGTCTGCTGCCACAATCATGACATGTTCAATATACTTTAATAACACCACATTCAGCCTGCAGATCAGTTGTATCAATGCTCTATTCAACCCGGGCAGAGTGACGATTTTCTCCGCATTTTTTCAGACATTCATGTTTTAAACAATGTGTTTTTGGTGTTTATTTGTATTTTAGCTCGTTTTCAGCAATGCTACTGACTGTTTCAGTCTTCGTCTCAAAAGTTTACCAATGATCACTTAAAAAGATGACACATTGAAAGAATATCTTTCAATTCCTTTTCCTGTAGGCCTACACTGAATTCTTGATCTGTGAGTATTGACTCATGACACCAAGACTCTCTGTTCTCTCAGTACTGCTAACTTCATGATCTGAAGTCAATTACTCTGATGCCTGCTGATACGGCCATGTTGGCGAATTCACACAGACCCATTCGAGCGTGTCTGCCCTGCCACACTTTTAACTGATCAATTGATTAATTGTTAAAATAAGAAATGACTGACAATACCAAAGCTAGGCATTCCTCTTCTTTCTCTTTCTTTCTTTCTTTCTTTCCTTCTTCTGCGTACGCAGGCTGATACTCCTGCAGACACTGCCTGTGTAGACAGGCAGTAGAGTTTTGTGCGTATGACCGGGTTTTTTTTTTTAAATCCCGCCATTAAGACATTCCTCTTCAATTTTCTGTCTATCATGCGCCCTGTGGCAAAAAGGGGGAAAAGGAATAAAATTGTGTGAACTTTGAACTGGTATCGAAAGCTCATGTCTACAGGATGCTTGCTCCTCAATGGTCGGTTTGCTTTTTTGAATAGTGCACTAGTGATCTGTGCTCCTGGGAAAGAAAAAAAGGAGACTGCTTCGCACTTTTGGCAGAGGCAGAAGACGAGAAGGCGGGAAAGAAAAGAGGGTGAAAAAGAGGGTTTAAAGAGAGAAAATTATTGTTGATTCTAGGGTATGCATGGGATGTGTGAACATATTTGATGATTTTCCATACAAACTTTAATCGCAGTCTTAAATTTTGAGTCGTTT
>JAFLJL010018480.1:6497-28997 GCA_018398815.1 Conus ventricosus | reverse complement strand
GCGAGCCTGCCAGGATATTCTGGCCCATTTATTATAATTGTTCAACTTCTCAGAGAGGAAGCTGGGTGGGATCAAGTATTGTAATCCTAAGACAAGGGGTTGTCTTACTGTATGTTCCCAAGATAGTTAAATACTAGGCTTGGCATGGCTTCCAAGATAGTTAATACTAGGCTTGGCATTTCAGCCCCAGAGTACTCATTTCGCACAGATTTCCTATAATTCGCTCTCATAGTTGGGTCAGGCGCTGGCGTCTTATAAAAACTAATTACGTTGCCCCAAGCTAATATTATCATTCATAGGATTGTGCTATTACGTCACTCGTGTCGGAAACCACCAGTTGGGCTGTCGTAGTAATAAAATCTTGTTAAAAAAAAAAAAAAGAGATAATGGCGGAAAAACAGAACACCCCTATTGAACAACAATTAGAGTTGAGTGGTACGAAGAAGAGTTTCGTTGAATTGAAAGAGCTAGTTAGAAAGAACAATTTTGTCGGGTTGCGGCCCTGAGTTAACCATACATTTAAAAAGAGAACAGCCAGAGACAGCAGGAGAGTTTTGAAGTTCGCAGAGGGTATAGAGAGAAACGTTTGGGCACTAAGGTGCATGAGAAACAGGTGCTAGGCACAGGGAGAAGAGTGCAAGGAGACTAGGAGAGTTTTCTGCAAAGCCCTGCAAACCCAGGGTGGGGCAGAAGGAAGGCAAAGGGAAATTAGGTGTTTCATTTGTCAAAAGAAGGGACATGGGGCGAGGACTGTCGCATGGGGTTCCAGAAGGCAGCAGCCTTGCAAGAGGTGGATAAGGTCGTCAAGGGAAACGACCTGCAGTGGAATCAAAAGGGATTCAGTCTGAAGAGGGTGAGTGCAGCCTGTGGCTAGCACGGGACAGCAGTCATGTCAGGGATGGAGGCACTAGGCTGAGGGGTTCGTTACCATGGAAGAAGGGGATTGGCCAGCAGAGGGTGAAAGTGTTACGAGACACTGGTTGTTCATGCGGTGTAGTACGAACAACGCTGGTCGATAAAGGGGATTTGACAGGGCAAACCCAGACCTGTACTCAAATCGAGGGCACTGAGGGAGTTTCCAGTTGCAAAGATAGAAGACGTCCCCCTTAAATCTCAGGCGATTTTGTCTGCGTTGGTAAGGGGACAAACCCCTTCATGATTTGATCATTGGAAATATTCCAGGTGCAAGGGATCCAGGGATCCTGATTGTTGACTGCTACAGGGGCAGCAGTTCAAACACGGAGCAAGAAGGAGGAAAAGTTGTTAAACCGTTAGTTGTTCCAGGAAGGAATCGGGCATAGACGTGTCGCCTGATGAGTTTAGGGCCGCACAGGAACAAGCCCCCTTCGCTCGTGAAGTCTTGGAGTTGGCAAGAGGGGAGAGAAACAGGAGGTTAGAGAGGTGAGACAGAATTTCTGGTGAAAGGCGGGCTGTTGTACCGAGTGTTCACCAAGGGAAGACAGTAAGGTGACCACTCATTTAAGAGGTTACCAGCATGTTATCGTGACACTGTCATGTCATGGTCACGATCGCTCATGGCGATCATCTCGGCACCAGTAAAACGGCTGACCGAATTTTTGATGATTTTCATTGGCCAGGGGCAAGGGAAAGACATAAAGCGTTCTGCATGTCATGTATGTGTGTCAAAGGTCAGCCACAAGAGGTGAAGAGAAGGCGCCTTTTAAAACATCCCCCTTTAATTGACACACCATTCGGGAGAGTGGCTATTGATCTGATTGGCCCAATCTCGCCCTGTTCCAAAAGGTGGGCCAGGTAGAGACATGCAAGTTTGCAAAGGAAGGTTTGCAAAAGGGCTAGGGTCGTCAGAAAAAGCAATATGACAGGAAGGTGAGGAAGCAATCCCTCAAGGCGGAGATCAAGTCCTGGTACTGCTTCCCACGGGTCACAACAAGCTGCTGATGCATTGGAAAGGACCATTCACCATCACGAAAGGTCGATCGGGTTTTACCGAATTGATGTGAAGGGGAAACTAAAACTTTCCATGCAAACTTTCTCCGCAAATATATTCAGCGTGAGACTCAGCACATAGGCGCAGCAGCAACAGGGATGAGGTGAAAGAGACCCAGCAGAAAAAGGGGGAAGATTTTGGGTCGCCTAAGTTTCCAGAAAGAGTCATACAGGATGTGTCACTGTATGAAGGGCTAGACATAAGTTCCTAGGTTTTGTTGTCGGAGGCGACACAAAGCAGCAGAAAGGGAAAGGGGAGAAGATATGAATTCAGAGAGACCAAAGCCAAAACAAAGTCGGGATCTGCTAGTTTTGTTGGGTTCTATAGGGAGTTTGTTCCAAATTTCGCACAATCACGAGTCCTCTCAGTGATTTGGTCAAGGCGGGGAAACCGGCAGGGGTCGAATGGTCAGACGCTGCAGAGCAAGCACTGCAGACGGTGTTGGAGAGACTAGGTTCCCGTCCCATCTTGAAGCTACCAGATATGCCCAAACCATTTTTGTTGCGGACAGATGCATCAGGGGGTGGGATAGGTGCAGTATTGTTGCAGGAGCATGAAGGAGTCGATTTTCCTGTAATACGCTAGCAGGAAGTTGACAAAGGTGAAGAAGGTACGCAACTGTAGAGAAGGAGGTTTAGCTGTCGTGTGGGCCGTGCAGAAATTCCACAAATACTTGTATGGGGAAAAAGTTCGTGATCGAGACGGATCACCAACCACTCAAATTTCCCGCAGGAGCACAGCTGAAAAACAGCAGGGTTCTGCGTTGGGGAATGGCACTGCAGCCCTACAGGTATCCCAGGCAGTACATTCCCGGTCGACAGAATGTCGGAGCTGACTATTTAAGTCGTGTAGTCTAGCAAGCTGCAACCAGAGGAAGTCAGTCATATCCGGGTGGGTTTATTGTAATATGTGTTGATTCAGTTATGTTATGGGATATGGTTCATTCCCAGTTGGCTATTTCATATTTTTTTGTGTGTGAGACTTGTTCATATTTTCTTTGTGAGACTGTTCATGTGGAAGTAGTTATGCTTGGAGCATACAGTCGCTTGTGTAGTGATGCATTATTTGCAATGAGTGGGATGGAGATTCCTCAGTGAAGTGTCATGGGTCGTGATCATATTATATTATGCTTTCATAAGAATTGTGAAAAGGGGAATGGCAAATCCGCAGGTAGGGGAATTGCATAAGTGCGCACAGAGGTCGTTATAGAAAAGAGTAAAATAACGCAAGAGCGCACGTCAATGATAACTCATTGGAGTGGGATTCACTAATGTATATTTTATAATTTATAAACCGTTGGGTTTTAAAGTATTTTTCCCAACTATGCGCGTGTAGCTGTGTGTCAGCAAATTCGGTTGTTGTCTTTTTTGTACCGTTGTTTTGAACAATGCGGAGCAAGTCTTTTGCAAGGGGGAAATTTCACGGTCAAAATTCAACCAACCAAATTCGTGGTCAATCGCCACCAGCCCAGTTGGACCTAAGCCCTAACTCAAACATTCTAGGCGTCAGGAAGACGGGCCCATAGGTCGGGTTTCCCGGGCCCAAATTTAAACCTAGTGGAGAGGTTTCACCGAGACAGTCCGACCCCCCTAGACTGACTAAGCGGCTTTGACCGACGCCTCGATGTCTGCCCAGACGACCCATAACCTGGGGCCCGCCTTATCCGGCCACTTTGTGAACCAGCGTCATTGTCAGTTTAGACATTCGTGACGCCCCCCCCAGACTCAGCTGGCCACTTTAGAGTGACCAGTGTCCACACGGGAAACCCGTTAAATAGGAAAGGGGGGAAGGTTTGAGTGTGGTGGGGGTGAAATCTAGCTAATCAATTAGATGACCAATTGACCACCACAGAGAGTAAGGCGTGTCAGCATGACTGGCATGATTTGAACATCCAATGGGAAATTTGAGGGAGCTAACTTCGGGTGTCAGGGTAAAAAACTGACCAATGGTACTCGCCCTTGTTTGGGGAGATCGGAACACCATAAGAAGATGGGAAGTGAGAAGAACGAGAGAACGAGGGGGAAAAAACGAACAGAGAGAGAGAGAGAAGAAGAGAGAGAGAGGGGGAGGAGAGAGGAAACCAAGTTGAGAATTAGCAAAGAGATAGTCTGCAGAGGAAGGGCTGAGGAGAGATGTGGAGAGAGAGAAAGAGTTGCTAATTTATGAAGAAAAAAGAAAGAAAAGAAAAAAAAAAAGAAAAAAAAAGCAACCATGTCCATTTGATAAGAGCAGACTAGAAGAGAGAGAGAGAGAGAAGTGCAATGCGTTAATGCAGGAAGAAAAAAAGGAGAACAGATCGATGTTTATAGTCACTGTTCTACCCTAACCGGGTTCGACCTCATACCTGGCAGCGTCACTTCGCCAGCAAACCACAGACCAACGCCAACAGTCTCACCTGACCAGGCGCATCAGACCAACACCATGCCGGCAGTTGTGTCGTGTTGTGAAAGTGACAGTGAAAAGAAAAAGAAAAGAAAGAAAAGACAGTGATTCGTGAATAGTTAAGATCACCTGGCCAGGTAAAGTAGAAATCTATTCATACCCGGGGTAGTTAACGATGTTTTAGATAAATGATTTTGTGAAGCTCAAGGAAAGAGAGAATGTTTTATTTTGTTTGATTCTATACGCATTGATGTTCTTTCTATGATCATGTATAGTAAAGTTATAGACTTTACTAGTGGTTTGATGTGACGAATGCATGATATATGAATGAGATTGTAAGCAAGCTGTGAGTGTGTTTGGGCTGTGCGCTAGTCCTTCCTCCACTGACATTACACCGAGGTTGACACCCAGCATATAACCGAGTACGCCATGTTTATGCAACACGACGAATCGCAACACTTTGAACTAAAACAACGACAGTTTTGATCACCCCTAGGCTTCCAGGGACGGGCAAGCCTGGTAATTCCACGCCAAAATGATCAGCCTGAAAGCTTTTGTTTCTCTTTCAATTCCAAGGTGTGTATAGCAACATTGTTTTTTGTGTGTGTGAACTGTGCACTGGAATGCGTTCCACTACACTGAGCTGGACTAACCGCGCTGCATTTGTACCACAAAGTCATGCTCTACTTTGCACCATATTTGTCACATCCAAGACAAAGGAAATGTTTTCAACCGCATGTATTAGTTTGTCTGTCTGTCAACAAGATCAAGCTTAGAACGATGTTAAGGAAATTCGGTGAAAAGATCAAATGTGGTCCAAGGACAAACCCGTCAAAGTTTGGAGCGGATCCAATCAAAAAATAGATCCTAGATTCATGACTGTGGTGAAGTCGGCGCTATCCTTAGTGTACTTCCAGTCAGAGTATTGGTTCCACACCACAAAATTTCCCATCCGGTGGTTACTACACTCAATCACTCATACGGCATGTTTACTCCATACGCGCGCATCCACTCCATTCATGCAAAGGAGAGACTGGGGAAACAAGAATTTACTTTTTTGAG
Organism: Conus ventricosus; assembly: GCA_018398815.1. Classification (NCBI taxonomy): domain Eukaryota; kingdom Metazoa; phylum Mollusca; class Gastropoda; order Neogastropoda; family Conidae; genus Conus; species Conus ventricosus. Next base: position 23,584 of record JAFLJL010018480.1, on the reverse strand, counting down.
CTTCCTTTCCTTTTTGTCAACAAAAGCAAAATATTTCCTAATTTCACAAATTCACAAAAGTAGCTGCATGACACGATAGACGCAGGTCAATTTCTTTTTCTACAAAAAGCAGCATATTGTTAATACATTTCAAGTTTCTTCTTTTCTCTTAATACGAAACATTTATTCTCTAAATATTCCACCAGTGGGGACTAGGTTTCCAAGATGAAGGAAATCGAGTCCCAGGTTTGGACGCTGAGGTTTTCTGAAAAAAGAAACACCAAAGTCCTAACCTTAGCTACATTGTGTGTAAAACATTTTTCAGACATTCTACATAAAACAAAATGAAAGATACTCACTCCTTCGTTTGAGAATTGGATTCAAAACACATCCTACCTACAGTTGGGGATACAAAAGTGAAATCTTTACAAAAGCATTAATGTCCAAAAACGTTTTCTTTTTCTTATAACCAATACGCGTTCTCACAAAATGCTTCTCATTACACGAGGTCGGGGTTTTTTGTGTGTGTGTTTTTCATTAATCACATAAAATTGTTTACATTTACTTATTATTTTTTTTTCTTTTCCCTTTATATATTCCCAAACTGGCAATTTACCCAAGGGAACCAACATTCTAACCGAAAAATCCCTAGCAGACTTCTGTCTGCACTACATAAAATCGGCCACTCCCTGGCCTCAAGGAAAACTGGGGTTTTCCTTTTACACCCACCCCCCCCCCCCCCCCCCCCCCCCCCCCCCCCCTGAGGTTAAAAGTGAACTAACGATTCGGCCCAAGCCAAGCGCCCTTTCCTCCTGTTTGGCAGCTCTTGGACTGTCCTTTTCATGTATATCGGGAACTCATCCGTTTCCCACAAAACAGTGACCTCTCTCACCAATCACGTGACTGCAGTGTCCAATCGAAGTTAGGGATTCAAATGCGTTTATCTATAGTATTATTTTCTTGTCACATGTTGAAAACATCACCCGCGCTCAACATTGTCATGACATTCTTTCACAGTGTTTTTATCTGCGAAACTGGGTAATATCGTAACACATCCGACAAGTCGGTGCACATAGCCAGCGGGCTGGGCAGTCTGCTCCATAGCCATATGAGGAGCCTGGCGGAATACTATTGGGCATCCATTTTATCACTGTGTATGAAACATTTTTTTCATAGCAGGTACTGCTCGTCCACAGGGGCAAGGAAGATCGCGTAATGTTGTCCAGTTTTGTGAACGTAATTAGACCTTGTTGATTAATGGCGCAGTTAGAAAACAATGTACATGTTCCTTCGTTTGCCAAATTTTTTGACGCCAGTGTGTCTTCCACCTGGTATTATCTTCACAGAAGAAAATCAACCGCTCTTCGCTGTGACACAGACAGGAGCAACTAAAGTTGCAAGAACAAACGATCACCTTGTACGTTATCACTCCGCTCCTCACCCCCCCCCCTCTCTCTCTCTCTCTCTCTCTACTACTACTACTACTACTACTACTACTGGCAAAAAGTTAAGGGCCAGCTCTCACTTTGACGTCCCTTTTTGTTCTTGTAATTAACAGACCTGAAACCAATTAACAATTACCTAAACCCGGTTACAAACATTGATCAACAGACCTCAATGGTTGCATAACACCAAACAACCCACTGCTTTCCAAGATGGGGTTCAGCTGCACGTGCCAAAAGCATGAAACATCTGTAATCTGAGTGGCTGTGGTAGCAAATGTGATTTTTTTTTTAAAGGCGAAGTGTCCATGCTGATTCATAATGCACGTGCAAGACATGTCTAAGATGAGCACATTTCAGCCCTTTAGCTTATAGCTTATCAGTAGACTGAACAGCCTTTCAAGCCAGTTCAAAACGCATGGCACATAGCCAAAGAGAGATGTAATATGTTCGTTCAAGACCACCCATCTTATTTGCACGAAAAACCCCCCTTTTCACATCCAAGTCACGTCCATCACATGTCAGTTTTGGCCAAATTTAACACCTGTTTTCCAAAAAAATTAAACACCTCAAAACCATCAAATATTGACAAAATTAACACATTGAAACGGGGGCTTACGTGCTAGATAAGATATGGTGATTGTGAACAAACATATTTACATTCTCTCCAATGACATAAAAATTAAGGGGTTAGCAAAAATAAGTTTAACTTACTGTGTTTGGTGGGACAACTTGCAGCTCTTCACGAACAAACGATCTTTTAGGGGCAGGCTTTTTAGAAGAGAGAGTTTCTCTTAAATAATATACAGGGGGATCTGTTTTCATAATTCTTTCAACTTCATATACATCTACGCTCCATATGGGGTCTGTGGCTCTAATTCTAACATCGCCCTCCGCTTCTCCAGGAGCATACAAGTATCTTTACTTTTAGTCCAAACGGCAAGAGTTTTTGAGTCCCTGAACATCTTCAGTGATGCTAATTTTTTTTAATTTGATTGCGTTTACTGGCTTCAACCCTGTTGCTTTAAATTCTTCATTGTTCATGGCACGTAATACTGCTGGCAATCTCCTAACCCATTCTGTGTTACGCGTTCTGTCCATAATTTCTCTGTGATATTGAAGGTAAAACAGGCGTCAGCTAATTCTTATTAAAGTATATCACCCTTTACAAGGGCCTGTGATCGAATTGTTGCCTGGGATCCCTCACCTTACTTTTGACATTATTTATATAAAAACCTCTGGTATACATGGAACCTTAAACACTTTTCATCATCAACTGAATCAAGCCTAGGACACTTTAATAGCCTCCTCGCATGAATATTTGTTGTAAAGCCACAGCCACAGAAGATGATCTTTTATCTGATGAAAGTGAATCAGCGTCTTTGTATCATGAAGGCCATGTCCCAAACAACCTGTTAGAGCAATTCTTAAACATCTTTCTTTCTAACTTGTCCATGTGGAAGATACAGCAAGACCACTGGAGGTGTCATTAGGAACTGAGTTAACAAATCTATGCCATATTATTCTTTTTGAGAGCTTCAAGATAATTTGCCAAATGCCTGTTTTGTAAAGCCAGTCTTTCGCATCTGATTTCAGACACCCTAGCAGCTTACTCAGTTTTTCAATAGCAGTCTTTCCTTCAATAACCGATAGGGAATAATATATTTAGTAACTTCGTGCAGACCAAATAAAGGACTGTATTTTTTAATTTTAATTGTATTTAATTATTTTTTAGATTGAATATGCGAGAAGACAATGATTGCTCCCATAGCAACCCCCACAATAAAACCAATTTCTGCTAATTTCTGTTCTTCTGATGGTTCATAAAATCCAAGACATGTTCTGGCGGTGTGAGATGTTAAAAACATTTTTCCCTGTCACCTTAAGTAATACTCCATTCATTGCATCATCACGTCTGAGGAATGTTTGCTCTGCATGGCCCTTGTCCCTACATTTTATTAAAAAAAGTCAAGGTGAGCAATCCTCCTTTACTCATAAGCGTCTCTTGCCTTAGTTAAATCTTCAATTGTCTTTGGTTATGGGCTACTCTCTCTCTTCATCGGACCGCAATTATACTAAACATTATAATCGCTTCCAGAGAATGCCAATGGCATTAACAAAAAAGCTCCCCCTACCATCATAACAACACCCGCCATCTTTTATAAAATATCAATATTTTCTTAAGAATTATTTTCCTTATCAACAAACATTTTCAGGATAATCCCCTTTGCAACAAGAAAGTCTATTAGAAGCAATCCCCCGCATAAATTAACAACTATAAACTTAACAACGTCCTCAAAGTCTAACCTTCTGCTAGGACAGCGTGGCTTCATACAAAACATGTTTTTGCTAACGATACACAACAATAGCCATACTAAGGCCGCTAATTACAGCAGAGGTGGTAGAAATCGAATTGATAATCTATTTTCACTCATCATATATTATTAACTAAAAAAATACTAAAATAATCATAATAAAAATGCTGTCTATTGCTTTTAATCAAATAACCTTTTTTGTGATTGTTAAAGCAAAAAAAAGGTTGCAACTAGTTTTGGCGAATCTACAATCTTCCCATGATGGTGCGGATTTATCCCAACAAACATTTGCAAGGGTAGAATCAACTAAAACGCCAACGATAGGCACTGCATAATTAACCAGGCGTTAAACTCAAGGTTTTAAAAGTATTATATTATTTTATTTATTGTTTTAAAAATGGTTGTGACGAACTATTACAGGTGGAGGAGCAATCAGACATTCCTCCGGCAGACCACTGCCATAAAGAAAGATTATACTCTTAGCTGCGTTTGTGGAAACGATACAGTATTTAGGTGTTGAACTAAGTATTGAACAGATTCAGCAACTGACTACTTCAGACGTTGAGAAGTTAACTATGCGTAGGTACGAAGCACAAGCTATGGTCACAAATGGTTAGATCGGTAGGTCAGACAAAGATAAGTTTTTATATGCTAAGTTAGTAAGTAAGTGTCGCCAGTTGATTCAGAAGAAGATATAAAATACGACTTATCAACAAGATCCGGTTTTAAACTTCAATCCCTAGAAACTCTTGCATGTGAACATGTACTACTACAGAAATGGAACAATGTTATGCCATACTACATGGGTAATTACTTTTAAAATCATATTAATTTTGATCATATAAATTTTAAATCGCATAAAAAAAAAAATAGGCGATCAGGAGAAGAAGACGCCATAGTACAGTCCTCCTTAGCAGAATGAGCCACAAGGAAAGTACCCCGCAGGAGCAATAATGTACCACCAGTGAGAAGATGTTACTAAGGCTAAAAACGCCCCGGACGTTTTGAGGCTGGGCGAAAACTAGCAGAATGAACATACTAAAGAAACATCAAAACCAATCAGCAAAATCAAAAATTGTTAGATATTAAAACAGAATCGCCAGCAACCAACAACAACACAATAACAACAACACAATCACCAAACAAACTATAAAAGTAATTATTATGAATTTGCCGCTGTTGTTGTTGGTGGGGGATTTTTAGCATACAAATGTCTAACGCCATACTTAGCACGCAAAGTTTACAAACCCCCACAACGCCAGTAAAAGAAGAAGAAACCAACTACTGCAAAAAAAAGTGCACCACCAGCATTAGAACACCATTTTCGTTTGTAATAGTTTTGTTACTAACTAGAAAAAGAACAAGTTTAAGAACTATGATAAATGTACAAGTTAAGTTAGTATAAAGAAAGTTCTTATAAGTTAATTGTGCAAGTAAATAACAAGTACAGTACCAAAAAAAAAAGTTTCTTTTTTAAAGTACTAGTTAGGTTCATAAATAAGAACCATTTAGTTTCTTAATAATAATGTACTAGTTAGGTTCATATATAATTACTAGATAAGTTCTTAAGTAAGTAACAAGTTAGGTTACCTAAGTTAAGTACAGAGCTAAGTCATTCAAGTTCTCCATAGACCCTACAGCAATATGAGAACTCAGGATTGACGTAAGTTCACTTGTAAATGTTAGAGACTAGCGACTATTCTTGTTAACAGTCATTTGTGTTTTATTGATGTGAGAGTAGAGCGGCGATTAACATTTGTGTGATGAAAATACTTGTTATCAAAATGGGCTTGCTTGTAGTTGTCGTGAGATTTTTTTTTTTTTGAACAACTTCTTTACATAAGCCTTTAGCCTTCTTCATTACAGAAGTCTGGCTAGCAACGCTAGACATCTTTGACCGCAAAACCAACAAATTCTTTATAACATGTCCCATTAATTTCATCCTTTCATCTTTCCAATCACTTTTTCTTGTTCACTATACTATGAGAATGTGGAGCTGTCTTTAGGAAATTCACATGTGTCGTAACCACCCATCACTCCTTTAGCTACTTTCAGTTTCTAAATCCTTATAGAAGTCTTCTTAGGGTACCGACTAGAAAAAAACTAACATTGCTGTGAAAAAGTACACTGCATCTGGGTACCGCTTTTTAAAGTAGTCGTCACAGAAATTCTAACATCAAAAACTTTGACAACTCTATAAGTAAAGCCGATAAACACTGGCTGTGTCCAACTTAACATCCTTTTTCTCATCATAATGCCACCAGGCTGTCGTATAAATCTCTAAAGTGTCTTGATAGATGGGTTTAGAGGCAAACTTAATTGCTTGGTTTGGTTCTTTTGTAACTAATTTAACATCTTTACGGTTGTGTACGTTCTCCATGGTTTTGCCAAAAACAGCTGTTTTTCATAAGATTATAAAGAGCATTTTCTGAAAGCATCAGTGGCTTGGTTTCTAAGAACAGTAATCTTCTTGATGTATTGCCTCATAAAGGGCTCTTGATCAAAAGCAATGATATCTAGTAACATCTTAGTCATTTTCAGTCCGTGTCTTAATACCAACAGTATATGCCTTGAATTTTACAAACAATACTTATTTTTAATGTCTAATATTGGGAACAAGTTACGGCGGTTCAATAGGACACCATCTTAATCTATCAGCGCAAGGGGGATAATCCGTGTTTAGATCGTGTAATTCTTTTATGAACTCTAAGTCAACATCTAGAAATAAAACCGTACTTGGTGAACTGAGGTTAAACTAACCAACACTTTAATGCCCCTTGAATATTATTTGTACCATGTGCCCTGTGTACATCCTGAAGTTATCGTAATGGAAAGCGTTGACAACATGGCCCACGCCATACAGACTGGTTAGCGTCTAAGTACATTAGATAGTTGGATGGTTTATTGGTGTCATAGTCGTCTAAATACTTGTCGTAGGCTTAAACAGTAAAGTAATGTGAGGCCATGCTAATACCCCCCCCCCCACAGCCCGTCTTCAATCAACTGGAGGTGTGGTTAAGATTCAGAAAATTAAGACAATCTAATGTATGTAGACTACAAGAAAGCGACCCAAGATAGCCGCAGGCGCTAGATGATAATTTGAACGATTCCTAAGTATGTAATGTTTCATGCATGTAGATCTGTACTTCCTGAAAGACAGTCTGCTAAAAAACACACTTCCCATCCAATAATAATGATCATGATAGTCGCCCCATCGTTTCACAGTTAATTCTAACCCAGGCTTTCTGAGCGTATTCATATCATGAGTCAGTTATGTCTTGCCTCTAATACTATAAAAGAAAGCGCCTTTAGGAGGAATCGAGTCTCATCAAACATATCCCAGAGTTCATGTATTCAAAAGGAGAAACTCCCTATAACGCACTAAAGATGGATCAAAGTATTGTTTTAGTGATTGGAAAAGTCTTGTAGCGATCCTGCTAACTAAACAAAACCTAGCCATCAGATGAGTGCTGAGTCAAAAAAGGAAAAAGAGTCAATATACAAGGCCATGTGACATTTCTGAGAACTGTGCAATGCAGTTAACCCACTTAAATCATAATCACTGCTTGCATGATAAATGAGAATCGAAGCTCGAAGTTATGAAAGAAGATATGAGTTTCCATGTCCTTAGGATCAACCTTAGCTGCTTAATATACAATTGTTTGAGGCGCAGCCCCTCTAAACTATCGCAGTAATGTGAGCGTAGTCTCTTACTGCGTTTGCCTAATAATTCTTTATATCAATCCAACAGTGTGTAGAAGAATCATAACTTTCTATGTACTTTGCAGTAGTCATAAACAATGTCTGAAAAGATTTAGTTCATTATATAATTGATAGCGAAGTTGTTTCATCTGCTCTAAGAAACTACTATCTGCGTTGGGTCCTCTGTATATCTCTGTGTTGTGTGTTGGCCGTCTGGACCTAACAACAAATAAACGCAAAGAACAGATCACGAGGGGGGGGGGGGGGTGTGGTTATATAGTAACGTTGTTTTTTGTTCTTGCTGTTGAGGGCCATAGAACTGCGGCAAGAATCGATACAAAGTCAGCAAAAAACCACGTACGGGCTCATCTGCAATATGTGTAAATTCATAAAACTAACTTTAGACCCCGGTTTAGGTGTAAGGATTTGGTTTTCACATCGCCAAAACTTTTTACAAAGGATTCTTAGACTAGGCGGCCGGCTCTATAGTGGGATACTTACCAGACACCTTCTACAAAGCCCTTGTATAGTATTGATTCTTTTGGACGTAAAAAGCCGTAAGTACCTGCTTATTGTTTCTGATTATATAACAATTAAGCATTACACTGATATAGCTTAATTTGTTCTAACCTGCAAACAGGATCAAGTCTACATGTTGTTGAGCGGTTCGCCTAAAGAAGGTGTCTGTGGGAAAACCCTAAGAGGCACTAGATCAGCTTCTACAGACCAAAGTGTATACGAATACAGTGGATTGGTTTTGTTTTGCTCTTCACACTGAGATTATGCTTTTCCTATGCTTACTGGAAAGGTTATGTTATCAAAGTTCAACTCTTGCTTATAATGTTCATAATATAGAAACACTGGTTTTGCATGATTTTTGACAGATGTAGGAAATTGCGCTAAAACACACCACCTAAAAACCATGTTGGTCAGAATTATGTATGTATAAGACTGCCCGTTATTAAAACTTCAAACGCATTTGGGAGAGAAGGTAAGAAATTCCAACTATGGATAGAACTTTGTTTGTTCTTAATTTGATTACAAGGACTGTTACTTCAGACCATCCAGAACCCCTTAACTTTGCCTTCTCACTTGCATGGTTAAACTGTGTAAGCATGTAGTCAGCCCAGTTAGAGTTAAAGTCGTGATAGCTAATAACTTCTTTCTGCCTTGTTGAAACCCAGACTGCATGTTAGTATTCATCAGGCGTTATATAATCAATCAGAACGGCCAACAACACTTTTACTGGCGGTTCCATCTGAAGAGACTCTGGGATTTTAGCGATAGCATGTGCACGCTTTCATGAACGTTTGTAGGGTTAATGATGTCCATGTCTACTTCGCTAAACATATTGATTAATTGTTTGTCACTACCTTATATCTCCTGGTTATAGTTTTTCACTCAAGACTTTGTGAGGCTCATTTTTAACCAAAATATTTACGTAGATTAAAAAAAATAAATGTATATAAAAGTAAGTAAAACAGGCTTTTTATTCTTCACCCAGTGCCGCAACGCTTCAAGACACGTTAACTTCACAATAACACCCGCCAATATTTTAGCTTTTTCTGAATCACTACAGTCAATGTTTATCACTTTGATTGCTTTGCTAAATAGTTCACTATTATCTTTTATTATATTGTCTATATCATTCTCAAACCCAAATTCACTAAAATCAATGTTTAATAATTTCATTGTTTCGTCAAATAGTTCATTACAATTCTTTAAATCAGATTCGCTGAGTTCGGCAGCCATTTTTAAATCTAAAATAAATAAAAAATTAATTTTAAAATTAAATCGCAAACTTCATTGCCCACACAGTAAATAACACCATTTAGTGCACACACCACCCCAACCCCACACACCCACCACACACACCCACACACCACACACACCCACACTCCCAAAAATTCGGTGGTAGAGAAGAAAAAATCAATAATACCTGGGTTTACCTAACGCTGACGCGACGCTAGCCCTTCACTGAGCTGCGATGAAAAATCGGAACTCATTTTTAAAATTTTGTAAGAAAATTTTCTTAAGTAACCAATCATCTGCGTCTCGATGTTTATTTTTTTTAAACCCCGAGTCCGCCATTCTAGAAAACCGTTTTCATTATCCTAATTTATTTTGCAATGAGCCTTAAAAAGTTGTTTCGATTTATCAAGTTAGTATTCCAAAGAGACATGCGTACCACAAATGTGTTTCGTTTTGATCGAAAATGAGGCCACATGCGAGTGAATTTTTTGTCCGTTCTTCGGTTTGAAAAAAATTTTCAAAGCAAAATCAGTAACTCAATTGCGAAAAATGTTCTACAGGAAATACATAAAAATTTTTGTGATGCGATGCTAAAAGCAACGACAAACCGGGGGGCCCGCATCAATATGGCCGCCTTTGTAAGCCCCGGGCAAGGTTCAAGGGTGTTAGAGGGGCCGAAATTCTTTTTGGCCGTCATTCATCGGGGGCGGTTAAGTCCGTAAACCTTTTTAACCATTTCGGTTTTAACTGATTGGGTGTTTTTTTTTCAATGTTCTTTTTAATTCTCAGTGTCACCTGTCGTGAATAAATCTTTCCACCCCTTTTTGAAGCTCAATTTTTTCTGCGTCTGAAATCGTCCCCATCGGCCAAAAGCTTCTGAATTTTCGTCTGAAATTTTTCATCCGTAGTTTTGCTTTTCTTAATCTTAATGAGCAAAGTTTTCTGATGTGGGCCAAATGGCTGTGCTTTTTTTTTGGGGATTTAAATTTTTTTTTAAAACAGCATTACAACCATAGCACGGCCCTAAAAAACCGAACCCCCTAACGAAACGAGACGGGCGCCCCAAAACCCCACTGGCAAAAACCACAATGAAAAGACCCAAACTTAGGTAGCTACACGATGACCTAATAATAAAAAGAGTTTTAAAAGCTTTGCAATTTCTTTCTAGAACCCCTATTTTTTAAAGTCGTTTTCTTTTTCCTTTAAAGTTCATTTTATTTGTTTTAAACCCAAAACTTGAACCTCCTTTTTTTAAAAAAGATTTTTTTTAAAAAAATTAACTTATACATATCTTAACTATTTTCTTAGTAATCCTTCGGCAGCACTTCACAACAGGGTAAAACGCAATAAAATCAACAATTTTGAAAATAAAGAAAAGTACTGTTATTTGTTTTGCAACCATTATAAAACCTTGGGTATGCAAGGGCTTTTATTTCTTTCCCGTTTTTAGTAATAACAATAACGGCTTAAAAGGGGGCATCCAATTTTTCAGCCTTTATTTGATCCCTTTAAATAACGCATTTCTGGCAAACTTTTTCCCCCTCCTCGAGTAATAATAACGAAAAATCATATCATTTGCCAGGCGTGATTTCTTTTTGGGGGTAATTTTAACCCTCGGTGTCGCCCCCCACTTCACAAAGGGACCTTTTCTGTAGCAAAATTTCAGAACCGCGTTTATTATTTCAATCGCTTTTTTGTTGTGTTCCTGGGACAAGGTAACAAGAATGGGACCAGCATTTAACTTTTTTTAAAAATTGTTTTTTATCATAGTTACTTGGGGCTTCGTAGTTCAAACTTTAAATTCCATCAATTTCAAAGCAAGCCAAGCTTCTCCTTTTAGGGTTTTTTGTTTTCCCGTTTGCCAAAATCGTTTGCTCTTTAAATTCTTACTTTTAGGGAGTTGTGCGCCGTTTTTTGTCTTCAATTCTGTTCGTTTGAAACCCTTTTAATTTCAAACCCATAAAAATTTCCGGGCACTCCCTGTTAGAAAAACTCAGTTGTTGTAGTTTTTTAGCTCTAGCAGTGCATTTTGGAGCTAGCCCCATTTTTGATTCGGCCTGGACATTTTTTTTAATAAAAAATTTTTAATAAACAAATTTTAAAAAAAAAAAATAAAAACAATTACAATAAAAAACGTTTTGAAGGGGGGGTCAGTCCGAAGCTGCTTGCGTCTTAGATTTTTTACTGCTTTTTTTTTTTTTTTAGCTTATCTTTGTCCCTTTTTATATAATTTCCTTAAAACATTTTCAAAACTATTTGTCCTTAGTGAAAATTTTTAAACAACGATTTTAACTGCGACTAAAGTTTTTTAAAACACATTATATTTCTGATTAAAAGCACACGAAAAGGGGCGGGCGGCCGCTAAAGGCTAGCATGACAACTTTTTTTTTTTTTTTTAATAATTCTCGTTCGGGGGAACGTCATCAATAAAAAAAGGGTTTTAGTTCCCTAAAAGTCTATGTAATTTTAAAAAAGTCGCTCAGTTTGTCGCCAGGATCACAAAAAATATTTTCTCGTCTGCCCCAAATAAACTCCTTTTTTGTAAACGGTGCTTAAGGTTGTGCGAATTAAACAATGTTCGAATAAACCTGTTATTGTTTGTAACAATAAGTACAAGAAAAATTTTTCCCCACCCTAATCCCCAGAAAAGAAAAACCGTGCGGCTTTAGAAAAAAATTTAAGCTATCCATCTGTTTTTTTTAAAATTTTTATTTACTTTTTAAAAAGCGCTCTTTTAGCCTTTTTTTTAATGTTTAACGGGCATCAAAAACCAAAAAACAGCATTTTTTTTTGGGGCCGTTTCCTCGCTTCTTGTGAATATTTTTTTATACCCTTCCCCTATCCTTTTCCCCCCTTTCCAAACAATCTTTTCAATTGGGGGACTAAAATCCACCACAGCCCATATTTGTTTTTTAAAATAGCTTCGGCACATAAAAAAGGCGAAGTTTTTTAATACGCGATAAAACGAGGACCCTTTTTCCCCCTCCTCCAAAACAACTTTTTTTTTTCATCAAAGTGTTGGTGAGGTAAAAGTCCAGGGCCCGTACAACTGATCACTTCCTTTATTGCACAGAAAAACCTCTCAATTTTGGGATTTAAAACCTTTTGATTCCTCTGAAAAGGAGTTGTTTCCCTTTTAAAAAAGAAAAAGATTTCCTTTTTAAAGACTTCGAACTGATTTGATGTATGTCCCAGGAGTGTCTCGCTTGTTTTTATTTTCTGTAGTGGGTGTAAAACTCTTTCATAATAAATAACCGTTTTCTTTTTACGGGGTTTAAAATTGTTCTACCAGTTCGGGGGTAGTAACAACATCAAATCAAGAGAAAGTCCAAAGTGTATTTGCTAAGGGGGCTTCAGAAAACGAAGAACCATTAAATTAAATGTCAGTTATAAGTAAGTTTTTTTTTAGTGCGCCCTTTGGGAAAATGGCATATGCGTCTTAAAAAAACCAAAATCAAAGGGGTGCAGAACTTTGCCCAAAAGGTCTGTACTGCATCATCTTTAAAAACCCCTTGCATCCTCCGCTTAAAGCCTTTCTTGAGACCCTTTGGGGTTGTATTCCTAAACTTTCTCTTTTCTTTCTTTTTTGGGCCATAGTCGAATAGAGGGGAAAAGTCGCCTCGCTTAGTTCAAAACGTTCTGCCTTCCATTTTTTTTACTTTTTGATTAAGATAGCCCCACCCCAAATTTGCAACAAAAGTAGCATTGGATCTGTCGTTTAATATCTTTTTTGAATGTATTTAGCAGTGCTGGATTAAACATCGTCAGCGCCCCAAATCAGGAAATTGACTTTTAAAATTTGTCCGGCTGAACTGTTGTGGGTATTTACAAAGTAACGGTCTGGCCCCCATGCCTTTTCTCCCCGGGGCTCCTTTCTTTTGTAGGGTCGAGGTCAAAACGTTATTATTTTTAAAAACAAAAAAGAAAATAAATAAAAAAATTTGGAGAAGATTTTGCCCTTTATCCTTTGAAAAAGAAGATGAAAAAGAAATGGGGGGTTCATTGCAAGAAGGCTTGAAGGAGCGGTTCTTTACTCCCCAGACAAATCAAGAACTATTGCGAGAAAAATTCAATCTTCAAAAAAGAAAAGGACGAAGCTACCCGAATGTTGCCCTAAGATTTGAGGAAGGGGCGGGGCATTTGTATATAAAACTGGGGGAGGGACCGCGTAAAAGTTACTTCAAAAGCAAAACCCAAAAAGTTTTTAAAACTAAGCACAATTAGGGGAAAACTCCCATTGCAAGGGAAACACTTAAACTTTTGAGCTTGGCCGAAAGTTTTTAGTCTTTACAGAACTTTGGGCAAAGTTGCCAAAACAATCTAACATACAAAAAAATTCTTTCTTTAATCAAAAAAAGGGGGGAAACAATTTTAAAAAAGGGAAAGAACTAAAGCAAAAATTGAAACAAGTTTTTAAAGAAACGCGTTAAAAAAAATTGCGATTCTCCAGCCCACGGGAAATCCCGGGCTTAATGACTTTTCGAACAAAAAGGGGCGAACTAACAAAAAATTTTGGCAAAAAATTGGGGAGCTGGTGGAAATTTAAAAAGAAAAAAAAAAACTGGCTGATCAGATAAACAAATTTTGGGGAAAAGGGAAAAAAAATAGAAACAGCAGAAAAAAGGGTTTTTAAAGCACAAAGGTCAGCTGGGGTTGAAGTGCTTCTACAACAGAGCGAGCTAGCATCACAAAAAGCGGCAAAGAAAAATATAAAAAGAATACTTTATGAAAATACTACGCTAGCAGAAAGAATAAAAGGCTTGTTCGGGAACAGGGGGTTTCAAAAGTTCATTTAACGTGTTTGGGTTTTCTATCTCTACATTTTTTGCTTTAACAGGTAGGCGCCCCGGGGAAAGTAGCTCCTCCAACGCCTCAGCCTGGTAAAATTGGTTTTGAAAAAATTGCATCATCTAGCAAAATTTTTAAAAAGTTAGCCGCTAAACGCTTTTCTTCCCGGCATAATAGGCAGGGGTTTTTAGTTGGGGTTTTTTCTAACAGCAAAGTTGGGTTTATGGTTGACCCAATTGTGGACATTTGGAGTGCAGCTGCGGTTTTTTTAGTGAAAAAAGTCAGCTAACCCCGTAAAGTTAAAAAAACAACAAGGGCTGTCTTTCGCTAGTGTGACTGTCAGTGTAGGGGAGTAACGGTGGGTGCTTTCTGGGGGTGCTTTTTTGGTGTGGACGCTTTTAATGGGGGCGGATGTTTCTGGGGGGCTTTTAAAATGGGGCCCTTCTTCGGGGAGGTATTTTTTTAAAATGGGGGGGCGGGCCCTTTGTTAATATTTTTTGTGCCCTAAATCTTGGGCGTCTCCAGCTTGAGGGTTTCTTTTTTTTTCGGGATCTCCATTCTGCTTAAAAGGGGCGGGGGTAGCATGTAAATCCCTGGCCAAACAAAGCAAAACCTTGACCCAGCTGTTAAGAACGTTTTGATCCTTTGTATGCTGGGGGCAAATTTAAAGGATTAAAAAGCATCTTCAAATTTGCTGAATTGTTTTCTACATCAAACCCCAACTGACTGTTCTAGATTGGTTTGTGCTTGTGCCCCAATAACACCAAAAATATGTCCGATGGGTTTTTTAAGTCTTTGCATCCCGGCATTTTTAGGGCCCTTTCTTTTATCTAAGTTAAAAGTTTTCCCAAGCATTTGGGGGTTTTTTTTTCTTTGGGCCCCAAGGGGAATTTTGTTTTGGGGGGAAAAAAAGGTGTGGCCGGGCCGGGCAAAAATTTATTCTTTTTTGCCCCACAAATACAAGTGCCTAACCCATTTTTTGCTCTAACTTTGTTAAAATCATTAAAGGTCAATGTTAAATTTATTTCAAAATTTTTTATATGTTTTTTGTCCTTTTGGGTATTAAATGGATAAAACCATTGTCGTTAGGGAGGGGTAATTGTGTTCAGTTTTTCGTCTTATGGTAATAAAAATGAAAATTATAATGACCCTTCTAAAAAATTGGGGGGGTTTAAATGGTTTGCATATGAAAAACCGCAGCCATTTGTTGCGCAGTAAAAGCAAAAATTTTAAAGATTCTGGAAAAAAAGCCTAGGGGGGGATGCATGCTGATGGCACTCTATCATTCTTTATTGGGGGATTTTAAAAATCTGTTTGGGGGTTTTCAAAATCTAACTTGGAAACCGTTAATTGTCATGAATGGGTTTTAAGCAAAGTCTAAAGATTTGGGGGTTTTAAACGCTCCTACATCGTAAATGGCGCTTTGTTAATTTTTAAAAAGGGTTTCCCTTTTTAAAATTGTTTTTTTAATAGTTATAAAAAAGTGCATCATTAACCAAGCAAAACGAGCGTGTGTTTTTAACGTCCCCAATTTAAAAAAGACGCGGGGATTGTAGGGCCGCCCTTAAAGAAATTGGGTTTAAAGTAAAATGGGTTAACATATCTGAAAAAGCTAAGAATAACTGGGTGGATATTAAGGGCGGGCAAGGCAAGCTATTAAAACGTTTAAAAATACCCGATGGTTACTACAACTTTTGTTCTTTAAGAGAAGTATTTAGCAATTTTAACATTAATTTAAAAAAATTAATGAGGCAAATCTTATAGTTACTATGAATTTTCCAGAACTTAAAGAAGAAGAAAGGGAGTACGTTTTTCCTAGAAGCCTTGCTCGAATTTTGGGCTTTTATGATAGCGGTGAAACATATCATATTAAAACGCACATGTACTTAGAAAGCGGACTTTATGAGTATGTAGGTAGTAGAGCGTCCGATTTTCTCGTAAACTCAATTTTGTATGTCCATTTACAGCAGTTAAAAACAGACACAATTTGTTTAATGGCTATCCATCTACTGTTCTACGAGCACTGCCGCCAACTAAGGCAGGGTTTTTTGTGATTATCAGTTATATAGGTTTGGTGGGACAGTGAATTTAAAGACTTAATTGAGGCTCTTTGAATTCATTGGATGTAAAAATAGCTAATAAAGATGGGACGCCAGTTGTCTGTTCTGATTTATTAATGGTACTTGAAGTAGAAGAGCATATTGAAGAGTAAGAAAGACTCATTCTCGCGGACGTTAAATTTTTATGTCAATTGGAGAGAATGTAAATATCTTTGTTCACGATCACCATATCTTATTCCTGCACGTAAGCCCCCGTTTCAATGTGCTGATTGTGTCAATTTTGGCGGTTTGGTGTGTAATTTTTTTGTAAAACAGGTGGTTAAATTTGGTCAAAACTGACATGAGATGGACGTGATGTGTATGTGAAAAGGGGGGTTTTCGTGCAAAATAAGATGGGTGGTCTTGAACATAGATATTTACATTCTCTCGTTACTAACGCTTGTAACGGCCTGTAACGGTTTTTCTTCTTTATGGAATATCTCAGAAAGTACTTGGCCAATTTAAAAGCGGTTTGGATGATCTCGTGACACATAGGAGCCTCTGTCCATATGTAAGTGATGTAATGCTGAAATGGATTGAGCAACCGTTAAAAACCGTTATTCTGCCGTTATTTCTTATATATAGGTGGATTTTAATGAAATTTGGTATATGAAAGGTTATCGCAACACAAATGGCACTTTTATATAGTGTTTCAAAATTTGATAGTTAAAAACCGTTATTTTTGACATATTGTCCGATTTGGATGAAATTTGATATGTAACACAGGCTTTAGCCCAGTGAGGACTAAAATACCGGTTTCAAAAGTGTATATCGTTATATAACCGTTTAAACCGTTATTTTGCCGTTATTTTTTTATATATTGGTGGGTTTTAATGAAATTTGTATATAGAAAGGTTATCACACACAAGTGGCACTCCCATGTAGTGTTTCAAAATCTGACCGTTAAAAACCGTTATCTTGACATATTGTCCGATTTGGTATGTACACAGCTTTAGCCCAGTGAGGACTAAAATACCAGTTTCAAAAGGTCATCGGTAAATAACCGTTAA
>JAFLJL010018478.1:2500-32389 GCA_018398815.1 Conus ventricosus | reverse complement strand
GGCCCAGAGGTTTTGTCTGGAGCGAGTGGAACACATTTTGACCTCGGACAGACAGACACACAGACAGACAGCATTTCTTCGTTCCCATTGCAAAGTACTCCTTGTTCTTTAAGAACTGGGAGTACAAAAGGAGTGAACACTGCACTGCTGCTCAGATCGCGTGTGCGAAACGTGTTCCTTGTGCCATGCATTGTTCTCTTCCCACGCGGATTATTGTCCATGAGAAAAGAGCTGTTCGTTTGGCATGATTTGTTCTAATGTACTCACAAAAGGTGACTAGAGAACTATAAATGTCTCTTCTGGCTCACCCGGTCTCAACCAGTTTCGGGCGGAGCCCTCAACCAGTTTCGACCGGGCGACTCCAGAAGAGACATTTTATAGTTCTCTGACTAGTAAACCCTACAAACATACATACTGTGTAGGATTATCCGTTTTCAATACTAATTTTCTAAATTTTTCAGATTTCAGTTTTTGCTTAATCCTGTGTTTTTCCTGATCATTTTCAATAACATCATTTTCGCGCATACATTCATCAAATGCGTCTCTGTCTTTCATGTGAAATAAAACTACAGTCTTTAATTGTTCTCTAAAGTCTTTTAAAACGGAGTTATATTTTTGACATAAAATCCACACACTTATCCCAGCATGTCTTCCGCTGAAAGCCAGTTTTGATAAAGTATTTCTTTTTTTAACTATGTCTCTTTCTGCCGAACAGTCATCTATAATAAATAGTGTTTGCGTTCCTTTAAACGCTCTATAAAAGTATTCTAAACACTCACTCAGTTTATTTGCTAGGTCAACTAAATATATGTCATCATCTGCCCATTTAAACCTTCTATCATGATATGCTTTGTTCCATTCAAGCGTTGGACAGAAAATTACAATATAATCAAAATTATAGCGATAAACTGTTTGTAATAGGTCGAGGAAAAATATTGTTTTTCCACAACCAGTTTGTCCACAAATCAATGAACAATGGGGGAGTTTTGCATAAAGTTTAACTGCTCATAGTTTTAAAAAAGGGTTTTTAATCTAATCCATTTAAAATTTTTTTTATCATACTCCCGTTAAAACTTGTTCAGTAAAATTTAAAACCCATGGGGCCTAATGGTAACTTTAAATTTCCAAATTTCAGTTCTGTAAGTTGATTTGTCACATCGATTTTTGTTGTTTGGGTTGTTATGTCTTAATTCCTACCATTGTGAAGACGACTAGGGTAACTTTAAGGGATGTTTAAACTTTTAAAATTTTTGGGCCAGTTTAATATTAATTCCTTTTTAAAAGGAGTCACTACCGCCCCAAAACACATCCTTTTTCCCCCATCTTTAAAGACAGAATTTCAATATAAATTTGTGAAACGTGTCTCAAATTTTTTCCTGCTTGGAAAGAACTGTAATTTTGTAGAGCGTCCTTTAAAAAACTGTTTCTTTTCTGGGGAGATGTACTGTTTTTTTTCCCATTAGGGGCGTTTTTTTCAATCTCTTTCCGGCTTTTTGGGTCTTTGGGCATAAGACTTACATGAAAAAGGCCAGAGTTAAAATGTTTTTCTGAAACTTTTTTTGGGGCTAAAAATTTTAAATGGGCTTTAATCAAATTTTATGTCCCATTCTAAATATGGTTCAAGTGCCATTTGAGGTGGGTTTTTGAACTATTTTATATTCATACTGGCCAAAATTATTTCCTCTAGTTTTGCGCAGTTGTTCTAGTTTAGGAAAATTTTTTGCGTCGAAACCTCTTTGCGTTTTAATGCCATCTTATTGTACTCAAACCATAAAAAAGCCCTATCTCACCATTTTGTTCAAGTCCGCAACGTCTGAAAAGGTCTTTTAATTTCAAATATACACCTCACAGGCCAAAATGTAACTCCCAATTCTTTTTGGCCAGGAAATTATTTTTTAGAAAACAGATTTTTTTTTTTTCCCAAAACAATGTGCATTTAAATCACATTTTACGGCTTTTCCCCGTTTTGTCTGTATTTTTATATTAAATGATCGACCCTCCACAAACTAATCTTTTAAAAAAAATTTTAAATTAGGAATTGTATAATTTCATAATCGCAATATGCAGTTTTCCCTGAGGAAGAGCCTTTAAAACATTTTTGAGGGACTTCCATCTTTATAAGTTTTTCATCGTGCTTAGCTCCCCCCAAAATAAAACATAGAGTAATGCATGACTGCAAGTCGAGCGGAAACTTTTTTCCTCATAAGTATTTTTCGTTGGCCCAACTCTAACTATGATTGTTTTCTGCAAAGCCTAACATTTTATAGCTCTACATCAAAAAGGTAATGGCTACTTCTTCTCAGGTTTGATGTTAACTTGTTTTTAAGATTTGCATTGTTAAGTTTGAGAGTAATGTTGAAGTACCATTGCTCTTTTAGTGGCAAAATCCGTAATAACCATAAAGGTATGATTAACTGGCAACAAAGGGTTTCCTGTATATTAAATTTTTGAATCTTATTTTCCTTGGATTCATTATTTTAAAACCAAAACGACTTGTAAATATTTCAGGGAGTGCGCCCAAATTTGGGTTCCGAACGTTCTCAAACAGCATGTTCTAAAAACGAAGGACGGTTTGAGTTGTTTATTTTTACAAACATTTTTCAAAATAAAAATGAGTGCTTTTTTTATCAAATATAACTGGGCAAAATATTCTGTTGGGCCGCACTACAATCTTAAAAATATAACAACCGTACTTGAATTTCTGTGCCCCAGACTGACACTTTTCATAAAAAGGTGGGGGTATTTCCATTAAGCAGTATTTAACCCTCTTTTAAAAAAGATACATTGCGAAAGTGGGGTTTTTTAGTCATCCGATGCAGTTTTATCAGAAACCAGTTAAACTTTGCCGTGTTTTGTGCATAAAAACTGGGTTGTGGAGTTTTCGTTAGCTGATCACTTAAATATCAGACCCTTTTGGGTTTAAAAGTCAGGTATAGATTTCATTTCTATTACCCTCGAACGTATTTTGACTGACCTGCGAGCGCATTACCAAATGAAAACGTTTAAATCCATTTAGAAAACAGAATGGGACATGATTTTTTTGAAAGGAAATCGTAACGAATTCAATTTTTAATGTTAAGCAGACTTTAGAAAAAAAGTGGATCAAAAAACTTTGGCTTAGACCCTTATTATTGGGGGCGTGCAGAAAGTATAACTATGACTGAAATCCTCCTTTCACATCTTTCTCATCAGGAAAGGTGTTCACCTCGGGTCCATTAGAGCAAGAAGCTAAAACAGCATGGACCAACTTTTATCTTAGACATATCTGAGGGCCTACTAAAGCGGAATAAGAACGAAAAAAAAGACCTATTCGTACTTACTTTTGGTGTTTGCTAGGTTCGCAACCCAGGCGAGATCGAGCATAACTGGAACCTTCTATGGGTTTTGACGCACAAAAACAATAACTTAGCAAATTTTTAAGATGCTATAATTCTACATTTGATTTACCTCAGTATTAAAAGATAAACCAAAAAATGTTTTAACAAACCCCAAGATCAAAAAGTAGACTTGCTTTTGGCACTGGTTTATACATGCTGCTTCGACCTCAGGACTCCAGATAGGTAAAATAATAAACTACAATAATGAAATTTTATAGCAGGCAATGACAGAAGGTTGGAAAATAAACGCCCAAAATTCCCGGGGCCCAGTTAATAATACAAAACAATAAAAAAACACCCAAGATTAAGTCACCCAAATCCCGGGAATTTCCAAGCAAAACTGTTGAAGACGTGGATTTTGGGTTGCGATGACCTGAATATGAAAGACAGAACTTGTTCTTGGATTAACTGTCCTAGGATTACTTGGTCTTTATCTACTAAATAGTAACCCAAAACTATTAAGAGAACTAAATGCCCATAATTTGCTCACCATAAAGCCAAATTACTTTGCTTGCGTGGGCCCAAAGCCAAGCTAATAACACTCCTAATATCCCGGGGAAAAAGAGTCTATAGGCTTTACCAGCTAAATTTTTTTTATAAAACGCAAGATAAACAAGCTGTTTTTTTACCATATTTATCAGAGATGGCGAGGAGGACAAAACTTGCCCCCCGCCACCGCCTGTAATCATACCAGTGAAAACTTATTGAAAATCCTAAGGCTGTTATAACGCTCGCTAAGTGACGCTTGTCTCTACAGCGTTCGTTTTCGTTCTCTAGCTTGTGTTTTCATATAAAATTCTTTGGGATGTTTCTTTATTCTGCTCACTTGAGTTCGTAATTGTTCTGGGTTATTAGACAACACTTCTATTTCTTGCTGATCTTCTTGTTCAAGATTTTTTAGTCTTTTGGGGTTATTCTTTCTTTTACCCCGGCCCTAATTGGCGTCATCAGCCTCAACGAGTTTTTCTTTTTCTCTTTTTATATGCTATCTATTTTTCACCCATTTTTGCAAAAAATTGTTTGTTAATTCCCCCTCGGAATGGTTTTTAAAGTACGATCAAGGGTACTAAATTCTCTCTCGGTAGCCGTGGTTCTTTGTATAGTTTTTTAATGCTGTTTTTTTTCTCAGTGAGTTCGCTCCTACTGTATTTTTTTAAACTTTGATTTGCTGTTTGTCTAAATCTTTAAGTTCTATGGTTAGCATTTGTTATTGTGGGAGTTCTTGTAGTTTTGTTTTGAAGTTTGCAACTGCCTCCCTATCTAATTCTGTTTAGTAGGTCAAGGCATTTCGAACTTCCCCACTTGAAGGTGTTTTTTGATTGTACCCTTTGCCTACAACTTTGATGAGTCTCGTTTATGTGTAAGCTGAAAAGGTTTTTCCTTGCTTGTTTTTTCATACAAAGGGGTCATCTTTTACTTAAAAAAATATCAGGGTATATAGTTTTGGGAGGTTTTTAGTCCTAAACTTTGGTATAATGATCTGAACCTTACTTTCTGTTAATTCACGCTTTGCTGCCCATCTACTAATTCATCCCGCAATGAGAGCGCTGAGCGGTGCTGTGTCAAAGGGGTCCTTCAAACCATGTCGGCGTTTTCCAAGATCACTAATATCATAATCTTCTTCACCTCCAATTCCCCCCATGTTTTTTAAATAATTAACTTTTTATTTTGTTTTTAAAAATGTTCACAAGGTATATGCTCGATTCTTGACCCTCATAGAAGACTGAAAGAAAACCCCCTGGCGTGAAGGGGAAAAAAACGGAATATTACTGTTCCAAATAATCCATCTACTATTGATGCAGATCAAATTCTTACTGTTAGATTTCCAGACCTAGGAGCGGATGATTTGATTGTGCCCGGCTCTGCACGGCTTACTTTCAAAATAGACCTCGCTTCCAACACAGCCCAACCAGAACAGTTGTCCAGAATCTGGGGCGGGCAATCGTTAAGAAAATTTCTGTAAAACTTGAGGGGCAAGAAGTATTTTCTTTAAACAATGCAGACATATTTTTAACCTATTCTGATCTATGGCTAAACCGCGAATGAAAGGGAAGATCTTGCGTTTCAAGGAATCGGCAATGAAGAAGCACTAAAACTTAGAATAGGCCCGAACTCGCCTCAGGTGCTAAAAGCAGCAAAAAGGCTTTTGCTGTAAGTTATGCGTATGGTAATCGCTTTTCCATTCCCTTAGATTTTGAGTTGTTAAAAACGCATGCGCCATAAATTTCAAGGAGCATTAGAAGACAGATTTGTCATACGAAACTAACTTTTATGAATACAAAAAGTGTTATCAGATCAACAGACCCGAAGCAAAGTACAGCATTTCTGACATCTCGTTAGAGTTTGATGTTGTTAGCAAGTCTAATTTAGCAAGGCAGATTGAGCAAAATATGAGTCCAATTAGTAATATAATTACGAAAACGTGCGTCATCATTCAAAAATACCTAAAAAGCAGGGCAGACGCTATATGGAATTTTAATCTTAGTGTCGCAGTAAAATCGCTTAAAGGTATTTTATTGCTGTTGGAAATGAAGAACCATTCGCAAGAGCAAGTAAAAGTTTTTTAATCCAAAAAAAAACGAAAGTGCAATGTACAATTGAAAGGTAGTCCTAACCAAATCTACGCTAGCGGGCTTAGACCTTATCATCATTTTTGACGAAATAAGAAAATTGTTTGGGGGTGGGGGGGGGCAGAAGTCCAACAGCAGACCTTGCGTCTAAAGATCTACACCTTCACAATGTTTTGGCTTGATGATTATTTAACATCAAAATACGGTTTATGGATTGACCTAAGGTCAAAAGAGGATAATCATTTGCATGGAAGTGGGAGAACGGTTAAAGACGTAAACATTCAAATTGAGAAAGAAAAAGAAGCCGATAAACCGGGATAATGTAAAATTTGTTTTTATTAATTGATGCACAGCTGAATATTGAAAAAAAAAATTAAAAGATACAGGAAAAACTAAAAATTATTTTTTCTTTAAAAAAGCATGTCTGTTCAAGTTTATCCAAATTGTGCCTACAGCACCGGAGTCGCTAAGAGAAGAAAATAGTAGAAACCCCCGGCAAAAAACCTTTAGATTAACCAACATTACACAAAATGCAACAAAAACTAGAGGGAGGACCTTTCAAAATACAGCAAAACCAACGAAGGTATTCTGCTGTCTTTAATGCTGTTTTCCCAATGTTAATACTGGAGCATCGACTATAAGTGCTCTATCAGCAGGGACAAGCGTTGGTCTCTTAGCAACAGGTGTTGGTGCCACCCGCAGCTTTACCTCTAGGGGTTGTCTTTAGCTCTCGGCCTATGTTCATTAGCCGTAGGGGCTGCTAGCCAAAAAAAAAAAACTAAACTCCAAAAGCACACAGCTATGGTTCAACTATAAAAAACTAAACTTAGTTCCTTTAAGCTGATTATAAATAAAGCACTAGCTGACTCAAACATCACGGATGAAGAAATTTTAGTCGTTTACAGGCCGATTTTGATGACTACAAAAGACAAAAGTTTGATCTTCAAAGAAAGGCGAGGACAAGTTTTTTTTCAAAACAGCCAACCCCGAGCAGATAAAAAAGGAATGCTAAAAAAAGTAAAAAGAAACATAAAACTTGCTCTAAACAGCTCACATTAACAACCCAAAGGGCGTTTATAAATTTAGTTTATGAGTCTAAACACAAAAAGACCGTCGATATTGATTAATTATTTTTTTGATTTAAATAAAAAATTTTGAGTTAGAAAAGAAACTCAGCATGGAAAGCTATATGAAGTCCAGACGAATTTTTTGGAAGCAATGCAAGGGAAAAATTTATCAAAAGCACTGAATTTATATTGATTTAGAAGTCATTAATCCAGCAAGCGTACGGGCAAGTGTTGCTCATGCATTTCTCAAGTTCCAAGTAAACTGGACAATAGACCGCCAGTTAAAGTAATGTTAGCTGTTTTAATCGACTATGTAACAATAAATGAAAAAAAAATCTAGAAGTCTGGGTCTCAACTAAACAACAGTTTATTCTTTCTCTCGTAATGACTTAACACCCGGTTGGGCAGACCAAAATGCTTACACAGTTTGATTTTGGCCGCTGAAGAAGCCAAAATGGGGAGGCTCTGGTTGGGCAAGGGCGAAGTCCTAGAGATCAGATTAAAACAGTCTAAGTATGCAAACCCATTGTAGGCAAGTCTTACATTCACTACCTCCATCATTAGTTGCAAAAAGAGCAGTTCAAACATAAAGAATTCGGACAACAAATTTTTTCATGTGGTGTGTTTTTCGCAAGGCTGCATTTTATCCGCAAAAACGCAGAGAGAGTGTCTAAACTATCACCCTTACATCAATGATCTTAACTTAGTGGAAAAATCCTTTCCTGTATAGCGTGGATTCCATTGATCAGTTTGAAGAACAAAACAAACCAATAACTGTTAATGTATACACATGGGATGAGGAAACAAATTTGGTGCCTATTAGAGTGTCCAAGAACAGCCCAACAATTGGCGACCAGACAAAAAATCATGTTGACTTACTACTGATGCTTTCACCGCTACCGCATTACACATTGATACGCACAATGATAGATTATTAGCGCATACTGCAAAAAACACTAACAAACAAGAATTCTGTAGAAAATGTTTAGCAAGAATTCCATCCGTTAAAGCAGCGAGCGAACATAAAAAACATTGTATCGGCCCAGTTGACTGTAATACAGAACTAATTACGCCCCCAGAAGGCAGTAAAGTTAGTTTTAAAGAACTGGAAAAAACTTCAAATTTCCATACGTAGTTTACGCAGACTTCGATCGCTATTGTTCCTTATGAAGGGCCAAACGCCACAAAAACTTCGAAAACAGTCTTAATGAGTAATCATCAGATTTGGTTCATTTGCCCTTTATTATTGTTAGGTCGGATGGCGCTCATTCAGCAAACCCGAAATTATATAGAGACCAGATGCGGCTAGAAGATTTTTACAGGCATGCAGCAAGTGCGCAATGGGCTGTTTAATAATCTGAATTTATCTGAAATCATAATGACGCCTGAAGACCAACCAACAGTATGACTCATCCACACATTGTTGGGGTTTGTGGTTTAGAAATCAGTGAGGAACCAATCCAAAGTAAGAGACCATGATCACATTAGCGAAAGTTCAGAGTAGCAGCGCACAACAACTGCAAATCTTCAACTAAAGTTTGAAAACCAAAGACATGGAAGCTGCCTATATTCTTTCACAACTTGCGAGGGTTACGACTCTCATCTTATATTGCAAGCAGTAACCAGCGCCTTCAGGGTAAACATGCATTGCACAGTCATCAGAAAAAGTACCCTGTGTTTCACTTTAAATAACATGTCTTTTTATGACTCTATGCAACACATGATGGGGTCATTAGAGTCCGCTGGGGTATGTCCTTAAAGTCTTTGCCCAAAACGGAAGAATATTTTGACCCAAAAATTTGTTAGAAAGGGCGTTTACCCTTATGAGTACAAGAACAGTTGGCAAAGGTTTCATGAAGACACACTTCGCTAAAGGCGCGTTCTTTTCTAGTCTTAGAGGAAAAGGACATCAGTGATTCTGATTACCAGCATGCCAAGATGCGTGGCAGAAGTTAGATTGTAACAACCCATGGGAGACTATCAAGACTCCTACTGATGGCTGATGTATGTTTGTTGGCGGATATTTTTGAAAATTATAGAAAGAACCTGCATGAAACAAATTTTAGCCTGGATCCCGCGCATTAACATTTTTGCGCCCGGGATGAGTGGGGACGCTTTTTAAAGTTTACTGGAGTACAGATTGATTTATTGTCTGATTTACCAATGATTCAGATGATTGAAAACGGGTTGCGTGGGGGAATTAGTATGGCATCGCATCATTACTGTAAAGCAAACAACAAATACTTGGACGACTATGATCCGAGTAAAAGGTCTAACTATCTCATGTATTTAGACGCAAACAATCTGTATGGATGGGCAATGGCGCAATCACTTCCATTACGCAACTTTAAAATGTACACAGAAGACAATCCGAAAAATATTCAAAAAGCATTAAAGTGGTTGGGCAGTTTGGCGCCGGGTCAACAGCGTGGTTTTATTCTAGAAGTTGACTTAGAATATCCTCCTGAACTCCATGACTTGCATAATGACTATCCGTTAGCAGCAGAAAAATCTAAAGATGAATCCAAGAGAGCCACCTAAACTTGTGCCTAATCTTCGGGGCAAAAAAAAATTATGTCTGTCATTACAGACTTCTACAATTTTATTTAAGACATGGTTTGAAGTTGAAAGCAGTTTCATCGTATAATTGCTTTTGATCAAGAACAGTTCATGAAACCATACATCATGAAGAACACTGATCTCAGAACTAAATCCACAGATGCTTCAGAAAAAGACTTTTTCAAGCTGATGAACAACAGCTGTTTCGGAAAGACTATGGAAAATCCGCACAAGCGCAAAGATGTCAGATTAGTCACCAAAGAGAACGAAGCAATTAAGCTGACTTCAAAACCTAATTATCAGGACTTCAGAAGATTTCATGATCAGCTTTTTGGCATAATGATGAAAAAAAGAAAGTCAAATTGGACAAACCTGTTTTTATCGGGTTTACTGTTTTAGAATTATCAAAGCTTTTAATGTTAGAATTTCTTTACGACTACTTTAAGCCCTTGTATCCAGAGTCCAGAGTACTTTACACAG
Organism: Conus ventricosus; assembly: GCA_018398815.1. Classification (NCBI taxonomy): domain Eukaryota; kingdom Metazoa; phylum Mollusca; class Gastropoda; order Neogastropoda; family Conidae; genus Conus; species Conus ventricosus. The sequence continues at coordinate 22,336 of JAFLJL010018478.1, read as the reverse complement.
ATACAGATAGTTTTGTTATAGATATCCCTACTGAAGACATCTATAAAGACATGGAAATCGAAGTGGCTAAAGGACATGCAGGATGGTATGACACATCTGATTACCCTAAAGATTCGCCTTTACATTCATCCGTTAATAAGAAGGTTTTAGGAAAGATGAAGGATGAATTATCTGGAAAGGTGATTAAGGAGTTGTTGGTTTAAGGTCAAAAATGTACAGTATTTCGAGCCAGGAGAAAACCATTAAGAAAGCAAAAGGAATATCTCGCAGCGTTGTGCAGTCAAACATATCACATGACAACTACAAAGAAGCATTGTTTGGCAATAAGACTTTTCATCATGACAACGTAAAACTGCGATCTAATCTACATGAGATCAACACAACAGTTGTAACAAAGAAGTCATTAGATAGAACAAACACAAAAATACGTGTGTTTGTTAATCCAGAGTTTTCATATGCAATTGGGCACTAGAGGACGCATAATTGTATACATTCTTCGGGTTTATATTTTTCATCAACTTTTATTATAAGATCAATCATAGCTTCATCCAATTCATTTAAATCTTTTCTTATGTTTGCTTGATGTGCTCGAATTTTTTTTTATTTTCAAGATATTCTTTTTCCCAATTTGGGGGTTTGAGTTGTAGGTGATCTGGATGATTTAGCATGCATTGATTAATCTTCACAAATGTTCCCCTAATAGCATTACACGCATGAAATGATTCCCGTATCATTTTCAAGGTCTCTTCCTTTACCATTCTTGTTTCGTTCTGCACTTCCTTTGAGCTTCCATTTTAAACTCAAATATATTTACGTAAATTAATTAAGCAACTGGAACTGTGTCTGGTGGGATTATCTGCAGTTCTTCCTTCACAAAAGATCTTTGAGGAGCTGGTTGTTTTGTCGTGTCAGTTTCTCGTAAATAATACACGGGCGGATTCATCTTTACAATTCTTTTTATTTCATATGGATCAACGCTCCAAATGGATCGGTTGCCCTGATGCGAGTGTCCCCTTCTGCTTCCCCCGGTAAATAAAGGTACCTTACTTTCAATCCAAACGGCAATAGTTTGCCGGATGAAGCCTCTCCTTCAACAACATTTATTGTTTTTCTTTTGATTGCTTGTACTGGTTTTAGCCCTTTAAATTCTTCATTATTCATTGCGCGCAAAACTGAGGGCAATCTTCTAACCCATTCTGTGTTGCGAGAATTGTCAGTCATCTCTCTGTGATACTGGTAGGAAAAAAGTCTTTCAGCTAACTGTTTGTTAAAGTTTTCAACTAAAGCCTGTGATCTGTGAAACTCCTGGAATGCCTCTTTTAATGGTAACTCTATGTTTTAACAATAATTGATTCACTTGGCCTTTAAATTTCTTTCCCATCATCGACTTGAATCATGCGAGGATAAGTTAAAGGGCCTCGTTGATATATCAGTTGTATGGCAACAGCAACAGCAGAAGCACTCTTTTGTGTTAATGGTTCAGCATCTTTATATCTTGAAGCTATGTCAATGACTGTGAGTGCGTACTTAATCTTTTTCGTCTAATCGTATCAGAGGGTAAATTTAGAAGGTCCATTTGATGGGTGTCGTTTGGAGTTGTATTGACAAAGTGCGGTCTCTGTATTCGTCTAGGCGCAGGTAAATAAATTTGCCAAATCGCTTGTTTAGATAACCATTCCTTTGCTGTTTGTTCACTGACCCCCGCTGCTTGGCTTAGCTTTTTAATTGCTGTGATTCCCTTCCAATATCCTTTTGGCGAATAATAAATTTTGTTCATTTTTTATTCAGCCAATATTATGCGCAACAAAATACACAACGGTCATACCAACGACAATAAACGCGATTTCTTGCATCTTTTGTTTTTCTGATGGTTGATAAAAGTCGCTAAATTTTGGTGGGGGCAATGTCTCGATTGGTTTGCCTGTTACAAGATAATATTCTTTTATTGCTTGATCGACATCTTTAAATGTGTAAGCTGCATGACCCTGTTTTTTCAGTGTGTCGTTAATAAAATCTAACTGCTCAATTCTCTGCTTTTCATAGCGATCTTGTGCTGCAGCTAGTTGCTCCACAGCTTTGTTATGTCTTTTTCTCTCGCCGTCGTCCCGTAGTTTACTAAACGCGTAATTACTTCCGCTAAAAGCAAGCGCATTCACCACAGCGCCACCTATCATCATTACGAGCGAAGCCATTTTTCATAAATGTATTTTTTTACATATTTATATTCTCTGGAATTATTCCTTGCTTAACTAGAAAATCTTTCGTGGCAAACGAAGCTGCAATGATAGCAATTAGCTTTTGCTGAATCCTCAAAGTCTAGTTTGCCAAGATCTGCCGGTTTTATTTTTAACAGGCTTTACCAAGCATTGAGTATCCTACACTTAGACCTCCAATAACGGCAGAATGGTATACAAGGTTGGCAATAGTTTTTTTGGTGCTCATTTTAAAAATAAAATAATTATAATTAATAAAAACATGAACAGCGATGATCTACTACAGCTACAGGGCGGCCTAAACCTTCCTGAACTTATGAATGATCAAGTTGATGATCAAGCTATTATGCCCAAAAGGAAAGGCTGTATTCTTTGGCAGCATGTGGAAAAACAAAACAGTTCCTCGGAACTGAATTCAGCATAGAACAGATTCAACAGATGTCGCCACAAGACATTTTAAAGTATCATAACAGGTATGAAGCGCAACTTGGATCAAGATGGTAAAAAGTGTTGGGCAAACGGTTCTTAGTTTGTACACATCTGAACAAGATCTTACGTATGATTTAACGCAAGATCCAGTTTTAACAAAGTCATTAGAGTCTCTAAGCTGTGATTTATATTACAGATTTGGAACATTGTTATCGCCGTTAATCATGGATTAATTACTTTTAATCATATAGATTTTATTTCCCTTCAAAATGAACGAGTCGGAAAATCAGCAGAATCAGAAAACATTGAATCAGGTGGAGAAAGTAACCAAGCCAGAAAATCAGCAGAATCAGAAAACATTGAATCCAGTAAAGAAAGTGACCAGCGAGAAGCATGCTCATCCTGGGCGTGTTGAAGCAGGAAAAAAATTAGCAGAGTGGAACAGACAAAGAAAATTAATGTTACAATCACAGAATATAACTCATCATGAAAACATAACACCGCCAACGCCAGAACAAGTTGATCAATGCCAGCTATAAAAACTCCATGTGATTCAAGGCCTACAGCACCAAAGTCTTCATGGAATATTGAACTTAAAACTGTTGTCATTTTGGCGCCCTTGCTGCTGCTGGGGGCGGTTATTACGGTTATAAAATATATAAACCAATGGCAACAAAACGAAAGCAGTCAAAAAAATCTGAACCACTAAATACAGAAGAAGACAACAGCACGCCAGCACCGCCATTAACAAAAAATCATTTTGATCCATTTATAATGCAATAATATTTTAAGAATTTAAATTTTTTTGATAAAAATAGATCATGGCGGATTAGTATTTGTTTAAAATGATTAAGTCAATAAATAAAGACATGGAGTCTATAAAAGCATTTCCATAGGACTCAGAATTGTAATCAGATGCGGTGCTTATATGTAAGAACTTCATTAAGATCTAGCTGACCGATTTACACCAAGGGCTTAAGCAAAGACATCCTCAACGATGACCGTTTTTTGAGGCGTGTGTGTACTAATTAACATCTACTATATAAGATAAAAAACATAGATTGTATTATTTTTTTTTTAATAATTTATAAGATAACTTGAATAAGAACTTAGTTGTACTTAGAGGATGACTTAATTACAATCTTTGAGGTAACTTAATCAAGACTAATTAAAGAACTTAAACAAGAACTTATTAAGAACTGAAGTAACTTAAATTAATAACTTAATTAAGATCCTTGAGGCGACTTAAGTAAGAACTTGGGTGACTAATTAAAAACTTAATTAAGAACTTGGGGTGACTTGGGTAGGAGTGTGTGTGGTGTACACAGAGCTTTAATTATTTGTCATGTGAAATACCACTTCGTGCAAGAATGTCTTGATAGACAGCCTTTGTATGTGAAGTGGAGCGTAGACTAGCAAAGCGACGAAGCAGCAAAAAAAAAGTTGATCTTCTCACGGCTGATAACCGTTGAACCGCTCAGTGTGGAGCGCTGGATCTCCACAAAACGGCTTTGCCACTGTAACCTTTGAGCGCTCTAAGGGTGGAGCGCTGGAAAACGGCTTGCTACTGTTGACCTTGAACCCGCTCTAGGGTGGATCGTTAATAACAACAGCACTAGTCGTATTTCCTCTGGCCCCAAAATCGAAAAACTGCTTCCTAACTTCATTCCCCCACAGCAACTCTTTTGTTTTCAAGTATTGGTGGATTCGTCGGTGTCAGCTTTGGTTTTTTGCTTGCGGCGGCACTCGTGGCAAAGCATGTGGGGGAATAGCATTACCGGAGAGTGATGGTGGTTAGGGAAGGCAAGTAGTTCTTACTTGATGATGGGGCCTGCCACTCTCAACTCATCCAAAGCACTAAAACAAATTGTGCATGGTACTCAACATGCTCGTCAAGTATTATCAGCTTTGAAATCTCCCACTGTCTTTGTTCTGCCATGAATCAAAATGTAATATAAACAAAACCAACCCGCACAAAACCCGGTAAATATCTTCTCACTACACACACACACCTTCACTGCTCGACACCACCAAGTAAAAGGACAAGACATCTACGGCTGGTTTGCCAACGTCAACAAACAGTGTTGGGGCGGATGTGACTTCTTTTAACTATTCACATATTAATCTTGACTTATGATAGGAAATTTAAGCTAAACATGTCGATATCTTTACTCAGGCGGGAATGACGGACAAAATCCTTTCAGCCACTTATAGAAATCTCCTAGTCAGAACTGCAGGCAATAGAAATCGGATCGCTATTCATAAACTGCTTGACTGGCTTTACAAATCCAACGGTGCACGAGTGGAGACCGCTAGCTTGCTCTGAATCTTCTATTGAAATCTTGGAGTGCCGCGCTTCACTGCATGCCTTTAAAAACAACATCATAAGCCAATCTCTCTCACATGCAGTGTGTGTGTGGTTTTTTATGTCAAAAATATAACTCCGTTAAAAAGACTTTAGAGAACAATTAAAGACTGAGGTTATTTCACATGAAAGACAGAGACGCATTTGATGAATGTAAGCGCTAAAATGAATGTTATTGAAAATGATCAGGAAAAACACGGATTAAGCAAAATCTGAAAATCTGAAAATTTAGAAAAATTAGTATTGAAACGATTAATTCCACATCAGTATGTATGTTTTAGGGTTTACTAGTCAGAGAACTATAAAATGTCCTCTTCTGGAGTCGCCGCCCGGTCGAAACTGGTTGAGGGCTCCGCCCGAAACTGGGTGAGACCGGGTGAGCCAGAAGAGACAATTTTATAGTTCTCCTTTTGACTTCTTCCTAGGCCAGAATTTGCTTGCCACAATGAAGTGACTTTGAAGATGTGGATGAATATTGTCCGCCGTTTCATTAGCAATCTAGTCTCCTACCTACCAAATTAGTAGTCGTAAGTGATAATTGTCCACGAATTATCCGTTCAGTCAGTCTGGTCTGTCCTATCCATCCGACCGTCCGGCCGTCCTGTCTGTCTGTCTGTCCTGTATGCCTGCCTGTAAGGGTCGTGTGTCTGTCTGTCTGTCTGTCTGTCAGTCTGTCTGTCTGTCTCGTTCTCTTCCTGGCTCCATAATCTTGCCCGAGTCAGTCTGTCTGTCTGTCTCCATGTTCTCTCTCTCCCTGTCTCTAGTCTCTTGCCTCTTTCTCTCTCTCACTCTCCTCTCTCTTGTCTCCCTCCACCCCCCCCCCCATCCTTCTGCCTGACCTGTCTCCGACACTTCTGTCACCTCTGTCCTCTGTCCGTCCGTCAGTCCTGTCAGTCTGTCAGTTCTGTCGATCTGTCTTTCTGTCCTGCCTGCCTGCCTGCCTGCCTGTCGTCTACCTGGCTGCCTGCTTTGGCTTCTGCCTATCTTCCGTCCCCTGTCTGTCCGTCTGCCTGTCTGTCTGTCTGTCCGTCTGACTCAGTGCTTACTCTCTCTGTCTCCTCCCCCCCCCCACCCCCCCCCCCCCCAAGAGAGAGAAGAGAGAGAGAGAGAGAGAGAAGAGAGAGAGAGAGAGAGAGAGAGAGAGAGAGAGAGAGAGAGGAGAGAGAGAGGAATTACCATGACGCACGTGATTAAGAATGATTTTTTTATTTTCCCCCTCCAGTCCCCCTAAATATCTATAAAAAAAAAAGGCCCAATGCCTGTTTAAAGTTGTAATTTGTGCTCATTGGCAAATCGGACGAAATTATAAATTGAAGAATGTTGTGTTTTGCATATATTTGTATAAAGCATTTAAAAGAAAAATACTGCACTAATAACTAACCTCAGCTAAAGTAATTGTTAGATTACCAGTCAGATGGATTAAATGCTCACTGTCATGTCCATTTGATATAATTGCCTAACTATTCGCTGTTTTACGCTAAAGTGTATTGTCCGTGTATTGTATTGTAGTACCCCCTTCAGAAGGTGCTATGCCTATACTGAATAATCTTCCGCTCCGCTTTTTCCGATTCCCCCCCACTCCCTCCAGACAGAAGAGAGAGAGATTGATTGATTGAATTTATTCAGATTAGGCATAGCCCAACTGAGGGGGACACACCTGGAATACAAACGAATAAAGACAAATTTCTCACAAAACGAAATGGAAAATAAAGCAGATACACATAACATACTATAACAACTGTTTATGGATACATTGCTCGTTAGGTCGCCTTTTGTGCTTCGTATATGGTAAACCTGCCTGGCATAGATCAAAGAGGACACAAAAACACATCATTTTTCCCTGATGTTAATATAATAGTCTGACCGACTAAAACTACAAGGATCAGAATAATTACTTTGACTTAATAAATTTTTTATACAAACTCGAAGATCATTGAAGCAAGGACACCAAATAAAAAATGTAGTTCATCTTCCTTGGCCTGGTAACATAGCCGACATATCAGTCTATTTCAGGCAAATCACGTATTCTGAACCGATGCAAGCTATGTCAGAAATACCAAATCTAAACTTAGTCATGCTCTCTTAATATACCTGTCCATTTTTCATTTGATGTATGGCTCTCAATCAATAAGCGTTGTTTTTAAACAGTCTGTATTGTGCAAATCGTCACTGTTTTTGATATGTTGTATATGTTATATTAGAGAGAGAGAGAGAGAGAGAGAGAGAGAGAGAGAGAGTGAGAGGAGAGAGAGAGAGAGAGAGAGAGAGAGAGAGAGAGAGAGAGATATGAGAGTGTAATGTAAGTACAATGACGCCACGTGATTTGTTCGTTTCTGTATTTACCTCAAGAGAAATTTCTACTTCGCAGCAATGTTTTGACGTTTTTAGTTTCCACGCATATCTACAGGCTTTTTGAAACATTGCTCAGTGTGAGAGAACATCTGCTTCGTGAAGAGCAGAGTGGGGAGAGGAGGGAGTTGTGTGTGTGTGGGGGGGGGGGGGGGGGGGGGGGGGGGGGGGGGGGCATATCGATACTCATTTAGTTAGTTCTGTATGTGTCTTACATTTAAAAGCTCACTAATTCCATTCGCCGTAGCACTCATTTTTGCTTTTATTGTTTTTGTTTTGAGTTCGTTTGTTTGTGTGTGTGTGTTTTTCTAGTTTAAATACTTTTAAGATGACTACAAACCCCTTTCAGCACTTTGGTATTCCACTTTTTGTTAGAAAAAAAAAGAGTAGAAATCGACTGAAGACGGTTAAACAGAAAATCTAGCAAACTGTCGGTAGTCCAGAGGAGAAACAGACAATGCTCCCAGCAATTTTAGTGCACATAGCAACCACACACAGAAGTCTGGGAGTGTCCTTCATCTTCTCTTTTTCAGCCCACGTTCTGTCCTTTCCTTTGTATCCCCCCACAAAATCAATAATGCAGTTCGCTGTTGCATAAAACAGATGACAAAGATGTGGGCAGTCTGGTTCATTGGCGCCCTAGTGGTCTATGAATGTATTTGTCGCAAGCGCTCGCAGAAGTCGTTTGCAAGCATTCATTCCATTCCATTACAAAAGTCCCATTGGATGAATTCCATCGCTGATTAAGTCACACTGGTCTGCGGTTTGCTTAAAGTGGTCGGCACTGATCCGTCTTGAGCAGTATTTGGGCTGAATATGGCTTAGGATAGACGGTTGAAAGCTCCGCTTGTGAGGAGCCTTCCATGTTTTTCTGTGAGTAAGTCAAATATTGCTCTGTCATTATATAGTCGTCTGGATTTTGTTAAGGTCGTAGGATTTACAAGGTTTAAAGCTAGCTTGCCAGTGACCCAGTGGTTTTAGTGTGAGAGGAATCTTATTATCGCAAGATTGACAAGGCTGAAAGCCTTGCTTTGTCAGTACCCGAACTAAATATCTGTGTTCGATACATTTCGTCGGCATTTTAATGTTCTACTGTCTATTGGGTTTGTTGTTTGCCATTCCTCGCGTGGTGTTGAGTTTTTACTCAATTTAGTAAGCATGGTATGAATTAGTTGCCAGTGCACACAGGAGTTTGAGTTTTTGTCAATTCAGTAAACATGGTGTGAATTAGTTGCCATTGCTCACTGAGGTTTGAGTTTTACTCAATTTCAGTAACATGGTATGAAGTAGAGCCATTTGCTCACTGAGGTTGAGTTTTTTACTCAATTCAGTAACATGGTATAATAGTTGCCAGTGCTCACTTGAGGTTTGATTGTTTACTCAATTTCAGTTAGCATAGTATGAATAAGTTTGCCAGTGCTCGCCGTGGTTTGAGCTTTTACTCAATTCACAGTAAGCATGGCATGAATTAGTTGCCTGCTCACTGAGTTTGATTTTTTTACTCATTCAGTAAGCATGGTGTGAATGAGTTGCCGTGCTTCACAGAGGTTTGAGGTTTTACTCATTTCAGTAATCATGGTAGGAATTAGTTTTGCCAATTGCCACTGAGGTTTGAGTTTACTAAAATTCACTTAAAGCATGGCATGAATTAGTTGCCCATTGCTCACGGAGTTTGAGTTTTTACTCTATTCAGTAGCGCATGGGGGAATTAGTTGCCAGTGCTCACAGAGGTTGAGGTTTTACTCAATTCAGTAAGCATGGTAGATTAGTTTCATTGGTCCCCACGGGAGGTTTGGAGTTTTTGCTCAATTCATACGCATGTATGATAAATTGCCAGTGCGTGAATGACGTGATGGATATTATGCTCCGAATTTACAATGTATATAACGACAACAACGTGAAAAAAACAATTTCAGCTAGCTCGTACAAACACTATTGCACGACTTCTGGTCAAATATTAGAATACCACCCACCCCCACAATGACAGGCGTACATGCTATGGCAAGATTTACTTATATCACCGTTGTCTGTCATTTTCTCCCCGTTTCTTTCCCTTCTCTGGCAGTTTTATTTTTTCTTTCAAAGGGGCCGTGACCTTGCCAGAGGTCAGAGAGGTCGTGAAGAGTCCATCAAGGGCTATGACATTGATTTCTTTTCTTCTGCAGTTTAGGGGGGAGGGAATGGCACTTGACCTTGCCAAGAGGTCAGAGAGGTCGGAAAGAGTCCATCAAGCTATGACCTGGTATTTCTTTTGTTCCTTTGTTGTTGTTGGTTGTTTGTTTTGTTTGTTGCGTGTGTTTCCTTCTTTCGAATCTACTTTTTCATTCTTCCATAGTTCTCATTCCGCGAAAATGGGCGTGCTTGTTGTTGCCCTAACGTTTTCCAGGTTCCGCCAGCCGCGTAGGTAACACCAACGGGCGAAAGAACAGGAGTGGTTCTGTATGTGGGCAGGGTTTTAAATAGAAAACTTTGTTATGGCAATGTTTCTCTATATAGAACCTGGCAGAAGAGATGTGGATGCTGCTATGTGTGAATACATTATCACGATGATATCGTTATTTAAACCTATTCCTGTATTTCTGGCATTCTTTTCTTTCTTTTTTCTTTTTTACGTACATTTTTTCTCATTCTCTACTTCTGCTCCTTGAATTTTTCCTTTCTTTCTAGTTTTCTCTTGTTATTATTCCTGCTGCTTTCTTTTCTTGAAGTTTGTCGTTGTGTTCTTCGTGTTCTTCATCCTCTCGTACAATAACATCCCAACAGCTAGTAACACTACTAATGAGGCTGTTTTGTCATCATCTGCTGCTTCCTATTACACGACGACGACGACGATGACGACCGACGACAACACAACAACACAACAACACAGCATCAACAACAACAACAACACAACAACAACAACAACCACAACAACAACAACTATACTACATACTACTACTACTACTAACTACTACTACTACTAACTACTACTACTACTACTACCACCACTCCTACTATCATACTACCTACTCTTATTCTACCACGACTATTACACTTAACTACTACAACTACAATACAACTGGAAATACTTCTACTATTATTACTGCTTCACTTCTACTTCTTCTCTTGTTGAGTTAATTTCTGCTTCTTCTTCTCCTTCTCCCTTCTGCTCCTCCTTCCTCTCTCGTCTCTCTCTCCGTCTCTCTCTGCTCTCTCGTCTCAGTCTCTCCTCGCTCTCTCCTCTCTCTCTCTCTTTCTCTCTTTCTGTCTGTCGTTCTGTCGGTCTCTCTCTCTCTCTCGACTCTCTCTCTCTTCTCTCTCCGCTCTCTCTCTCCTTCTCTCCTCTCTCTCTTTCTCTTCTCCTGTCCTGCAGCTTTCTTGCTTCTTTCTCTATTCTAGTTCTTACATTCTTTTCCCTGAAGCACAGACAGTCAGCTTTTGTCATCTCTAGCGCCATTCCAGCGGATTATTCCGATCATTCCACGTCGTCGTTCCGGCTCCTGAAACACAGCAACACCAGAGTTTCCAGCAATCACATAATCTCTGCAGTAGTCTGCAGGGAGCATTCCCAATATCATGTCGGCCATAAGACAGTCTGTAAGAATGGACCCTTGCTCCTCTGGAGATCGCCAACGATTATGATAGCACGTGCCCGGCAGACTGTGGGCTCTTTACTCCAATTTAATGTCTGTGCGAAGAAAAATTTTTTCGTTCGATATTTGCTTGAATGGATCTGAAGGAAGGCGTTCGTTGCCGTCTCCTTTTACGATGATGTGACTGTCCAGATGTTTGTGATTTTTTTTTACGTATACCTTTGGTTTAGTGGCCTTGGTATGATTAACGACCTGTCATTCCACAAAGTCCGGTTGGACCTATTCGTAGATATCACATATTAAGGCACGTATTAGTGTCATTCTTTCAGTCATCTGTCCTAACTGTCTCCTGTCTCTCTTTCTCTCTCTACCCCCCTCTGCCCGTCTGTCTGTCTGTATGCATCCCTACCTCTCGCTACCTCTTTCCCTTGTCAACCCCCCCCCCCCTCCACCCGTTTGTATTCTGTCTGTTCTTCCTGTCTGTCTCTCTCTCTCTCTTCTCCTATGTCTCCAAGACCTTCCTCCTTTGCCCTTCTCTCTAGCTCTGTTTTATTGTTTGTCTCTGTCTCCTTGTCTGGTCGTCCGCCTAATCTTCTATTCTCTCTCTCTCTCTCTCTCTCTCTCTCTCTTCATCTCTCTCTCGTCTCTCTCTCTCTCTCTCACACACACACACACACACACATCACACACACACACACACACACACACTCACAACACACACACAACACACACGCCTGCACGCACGCACCGACGCACGCACGAACGCGCGCGCACACACACTACACCATACACACCTCCGGGGGGGTGTAGGCGCCCTGGTGTTGCGGGGGGGGGGTCTAGGTGTGCTATGAGCCAGCTGACTACGCAGAGGAGATTTCAGCGCTTGGTGTTTTGCTTTTGTATAAACAAACAACAACAACAACAACAACAACAGCAACAACAGCAACAACAACAACAACAACAACAACATCAACAACAACAACAACAACAACAACAACACAACAACAACAAAGACCCAAACACAACCAACCAAACAAACAAACAAACAAACCAACAAACGGAACCTCAAACATCATCAACAACACAAACCTTATAGGCATTTTAGATAAAAAAAAAATCCTACCCAAACCTTTGCAGACCCAAGAAGAAAGACCTCAGACTCTGCCTCTAACGATTCATGGCATGTGCAAACGCAAAGAAAGACGTGGGTGTATGGGGGGGGGGGGGGTGTAAATCCTCCTGTTTTCCACGAAAATAAACATTGTTTGTGGAGGCTCTCACCCTTCTCCCTCCCCCCTCCCGGTCCTCCTTCCATTTTTTAACTCTTTTAATTTTTAAGTTGCAACTGGAGTGGACGGAGGCGGAAAATGAAACAAAAATGTAGAAAGAGTAGGGGGTTATTACCGCCCAAGGACTTGTATTTTTAGTTCCGTAAATAAACATGTTACAACGCTCTCTGCTTATTCTGTAAAGTTAAAAAAAGAAGGATAGGAAAAGAATAAGAACAAGATTTACACGTGTTTGGCTTCGCTCTGGTGTCTGAAAATTTTTTTTAGATGTGAAGCACTTACTGGTGTCTGGTTTTGTTTGAAAGGTCTTTTGTGCCAGTGCTTCCATTCCATTCTATTCCCATTCCACACACACACACACACACACACACACACACACACACACTCACGCACACGCACAATCACCACACACACACACACACACACATACACACCACACACATACGCACGCACACGACACACACACACACACACACACACACACACACATCACACACACACACACACAACAGTCACACAGCAACACACCCACACAAACACTCACGACACTCCTCTCTCTCTCTCTCTCTCCCCTCTCCTCCTCTCTCTCTCTCTCGTCCGTCGTCCTCTCCTCTCTCTCTCCTCTCTCTCTCTCTCCCTCTCACTCTAGTATAGCGATGCGCAGATTGTCGTTTCTATGTAGAAAGCCGTAAGGTAAGAGACCCGGGGACCATCGTTCCTTGTGTTTCAAACGACTCCTTTGACAGAGATGACCACCCAGGTGTATGAAAACGCTGAAACGGGAACGGGTGTTGGGGGGCTGACTGCCCTCTGCATGAGGGATCAGACGATGCTGCCCATTGTTTTACCTCCATCGGTACGTGACTGGTCGACAGTTCAGCTGTTCGTTCCTTCAGGTGTTTTTGTTGTTTGTTGGCAGTTGTGGGCTTTATATAGCCAGCTGACCAACACAGAGCGATTTCAATGCTTTGTTTGAAACTGTTTTTGTGATACAAACAAATGAAACCTCAGACAACACCAACAATAAAAACCTACATCACATCTACAGATAAAAATCACCAAACCTTGTAGACCCAAGGACATAGAGACACTGTAGACCCAAGACATACAGGACAACTGTAGACCCAAGGACATACAGACGACTGTAGACCCCAAGGACATACACGCACTGTAGACCCAAGGACATAGAGACACTGTAGACCCAAGGACATAAGACCACTGTAGACCCAAGGACATACAGAAACTGTAGACCCAAGAATAATACAGACACTGTAACCCAAGGCCATACAGACACGGCAGACCCAAGGAAGATATAGACACTGTAGACCAAGGACATATAGATACTGTTGACTCCAAGACATATAGACACCTGTAGACCCCAAGGACACTAATATAGACATTGTAGACCCAAGAACTATAGACACGTAGACCAAGGACATACTGACACTGTAGACCCAAGGATGATCAGACACTGTAACCCAAGGACATAAGACACTGTAGACCCAAGGACATATAGACACCGTAGACCCAAGGAACAATAGAATCCGTAGACCCCAAGGACATATAGATACTGTAAGCCCAAGGACATACAGACACCGTAACCCAAGGACAATATAGACACTGAGACCCAAGGAAACATATAGAACACTGTAGACCCAAGGACATATAGACACTGTAAGACCCAAGGAACACATAACACTGTAACCCAAGGTCATATAGACACTGTAGACCAAGGACATATAGACACTGGCATTTAGCCATGTCACGTGCATTTGTCAAACACAAGAAAGGAGATGGAGTTGGAGGACGAGGGAGGAGGGGTCGGGGGTCAATCTGTTTTATCCATTAACAAAAATGGTAGCCTCCATCCTCCTTCCTCCGCTTCAGTTTACAACTCTCCTTCTCTGTTATGCATTAAGGTAAGAGAGAGAGAGAGAGAGAGAGAGAGAGAGAGAGAGAGAGAGAGAGAGAGAGAGAGAGAGAGAGAGAGAGAGAGAGAGAGAAGAAGAAGAAGAAGAAGAAGAAGAAGAACAAGAAGAAGAAGAATAGTAAAAGAATTAGAAGACAAAATTACCGTGTGTCTGTGATTTACCGTTGCTTGTCATTTAGTCGAGCGGACTTACGGGTGTCTGTGTTTTTGAAAGGTCTTTTGGATCCAGTGCTTTTCCATTCCTTCCATTCCATTCTCCTTTAGTCTGCTGCCATCGGTGTATTCCTCGCTGATCTGCTGTAGTGTGCGCACGGTGGTGTGCGCTGAATCGTCTCTGACCCGCAGTATTGCTGATGAGGCTGTGAAGGTGGCTGAAAGGGCGCTTACAAGCAGCCCAGCATTTCTAGTGAGGCAAGTCGAATTAGCAGTAGTCATGACGGAGTGTCTTATTTTTATTAAGGTTTTGAGTGTTTTCTGGCTCTGCAATATGCTATTCCTCACAGATGTTTAGATTGTCAGTCGCTTAACTGATTGTTGTAACATTTTACCTTTTTGCCAAATACTCTGCTCCTCTGAATGGATATAAGCCAAAGATTACTGTACTTAGCAACAATGCAAACACCACGGTTACAACCATACATATAAACCATATCGTAACTACATACCATAAGGTTAAAAACATATACAACACTGTCCATGTTGTTCCTTCCCCTTTCCTTTGTATAATGTTCTTTTTATGCAAGGCCCGATCTAGCCAGAGACGGGATAGATTGAGAAGATACAAAAAAAAATAAACAACCGCCCCAACAACAAAAACAAAAAAAACACCCAACGAAACACCATCACAAAAAAGTAAGCCATTCTATCGATTTCTTTAGCTTTTTTTTCACTCTTGCTAACTGTCTGTCGTATTTGTATTTCATTTCTCGTCTTGTTGCGCCTGGGTTTTCCCTGGAAATGTCGTGCGTTATTGCCTTTAAATCAACACTTCCGGTGTTCCGCCAGTCGCGAGATAACTTGGATTCTCTCTTGAGGCACATAAGACCGATGGCGAAAGCTTGGCTGTGTCTGGGAGTGACTGTCCTTCATCTGTCCGTGTCATGGGTGGTTGGGTCTGTGGGGTGGCTCGGCAGCTGAGGGTGTGTTTCTCGCCGGTGGGCTCTGCAGTTCATGAATTACGGGTGGTACACCCATGGGGGATGCTATTTTAAGCTGTTATGAGTTGCATCCTTCAGTCTATTTACTCTGTTCAGGCATTTTGTCCCTTGAATATCTTAATGAGTGGCCTGCGCGTGCCTGTACCATCGTCAGACACAGCGCCGGGCCTCCAAGGGTGTACAGGGACTGCTCCTAAAGGCAGGTGAGAGACAGTGCTTCGCGTGGTCCTCCCCAGCACCGGCGGGGGGGGGCTGGGGCTTCTTTTTCCTTAACTAGGCTGACCCTGGAGAAAGGTTCCAGTGACGGGATGAAAAGACCCACTGACCTCAGGGAAAGTCCTGTTGACAAGTGGGAAAGACTACAACTTTGGATTCTCTCTGTGGGCACAGAAACCGTATGGCGAAAGCTGGCTGTGTCTGGATTGCACTGTCTTCATCTGTCCGTGGCATGGGTGGTTGGTCTGTGGGGTGTGCTCGGCAGCTGGAGGTGGTGTTTTCACGCCGTTGGGCTCGCAGTCATGAAATACGGGGTCTGTACACCCATGTGGAGGCTATTTTAAGGCTGTTATGAGTTTGCATCCTGCAGTCTGATTTTACCTCTGTTCAGAGGAGCAGTTATGTCCCTTGATATCTTAATGGAGGTGCCTGCGCGTGCTGTACCCATCGTCACACATGTAGCGCGGGCCTCAGGGTGGTACAGGACTGCTCTAAAGGCAGTGAAGACAGTGCTTCTTCATGGGTCCTCCCACACCTTCGTGTTTTCTTATCTTCTTTGCCTTTAACTAGGCTGACCCTGGAGAAAGGTCCCAGTGACGGTGAGGAAAGACCCCACTGACCACAGGTAAAGTCCCGTTGACAAGTGGGAAAGACTACAACTTTGGATTCTCTCTTGAGGGCACATTAGACCGTATGGCGAAAGCTTGGCTGTGTCTGGAGTGGCACTTCCTTCATCTGTCCGTGGCATTGGTGTTGGGTCTGTGGGGGTGTGCTTGGCAGCTGGAGGGTGGTGTTTCTCGCCGGTGGGCTCTGCAGTCATGAAATACGGCTGGTACAGCCCTGGATGCTATTTTAAATAAGGCTGTTATGAGTTGCCTCATCAGTCTGATTTACCTCAGTTCAGGAGCAGTTATGTCCCTTGATATCTTAATGGAGTGTACCTGCGCGTGCCTGTAACCCATCGTCAACACAGCGCGGGCCTCCAAGGGTGTACAGGACGCTCAAAAGGCAGGTGAAGACAGTGCTCTCTGGTCCTCCCCAGCACCTTCGGGTGTTTCTTTTTTTTCCTTTTCTTCACCTTTTTTCCCTGGAAATGCGTGCGTTATGCCTTTTAAATCAACACTTTCGTGTTCCCGCCATCGTCTCGAGTAACAGCGCGGAGAGAGAGGAGGAGTGGTTCTGGTTTCCGCGAGGTTTTAAATGGAAACCTTTGATACTCTAATGTTCACTGTCGCTATCAAGTGAGTATATTGCTGACTGTTGTTGTCGTCTCTAGGTCGCTTTCTCGCTGACTATCTTCTGTCTGTCTGTCTGAACTGTCTGTCTGCCTCCGCGCTCTCTCTCTCTCTCTCTCTCTCTCTCTCTCTCTCTCTCTATCTCTCTCACTTCTGTGTTGTGTGTGTGTGTGTGTGTGTGTGTGTGTGTGTGTGTTTTGTGTGTGTGTGTGTTGTGGTCCGTCTCTCTCTCACTCTCTCTCTCTCGTCATCTCGGTCTCTCTCTCTCTCTCTCCGTCTCTCTCTCCCCTCGTCTCTCTTTTCTCTCTCCGCTTCCCTCTCTCTCATCTCCTCTCCTCTCTCCTCTCTCTCTCTCTCTCTCTCTCTCGCTCGCTCTCTCTGTGTGTGGTTTGTGTGTGTGTGTGTGTGGTGTGTGTGAGTGTTGTGGTGTGGTGGGGTGTGTGTGGGTTTTGTGTTTCCGTCTCTTCCGTTTGTGTGTGTTTCCGTCTCTCCTTGTGTGTGTGTGTGTGTGTGTGTGTGTGTGTGTGTGTGTGTGTGTGTGTGTGTGTGTGTGTGGTGTGTGTGGTGTGGGTCTCGTCTCTCTCTCCGGGGTGTGGGGGGTGTGTGTTGTGTGGGGGGGGGGGTGTGTGTGTTGTGTGTCTCCACGTCCTCTCTCTCTCTCCTCCCTCTCTCCCTCGTCTCTCTCTCTCTCTCTCTCGTCTCTCTGCCCTCTCTCTCTCTCATTCTCTCTTCTCTCTCGTGTGTGTTTTGTGTGTGTGTGTGTGTGTGTGTGTTGTGTGTGTGTGTGTGTGTGTGTGTGTGTGTGTGTGTGGGGTTTGTGTTTCCGTCTCTCCGGTGGTGTGTGTTTCCGTCCTCTCCGTGTGGTTGTTGGTGTGTGTGTGTGTGGGGTGTGTGGTGTGTGTGGGTGTGTGTGTGTGTGTGGTGTGTTGTGTGTCCGTCTCTCTCTCCGTGTGTGTGTGTGTGTGTGCGTGTGTGTGTGGTGTGAGTGGTGTGTGTGTGTGTGTGGTGGTGTTGTGTGTTGTGTCCTCCACGTCTCTCTCTCTCTCTCTCTCACTCGCTCTATCGCTCTCTCTCTCCTCTCGTCTCTCTCTGTCCCTCTCTCTCCGTCCTCTCCTACTTTTCGTCAAGACTCACATGACACTTCCCTTCACCCACCCACCTGGCACACACACTGGAACTCCCTTGGACACACACGGACACATAGACGGACTCTCTCTCTCTCTCGCCTCTCATCTCTCTCTCAATCTCTCATCTCTCTCTCTTCCTCTCGTCTCCTCTCTCTCTCCTCCTGAATCAGAAGCAAACATTTCTCAGAGCGTTCGTTTTTCACACCGTACAAGTCATTTCAAATCTACTTTCCTACACTGAAAATATTTGTCATTTATCACAATTAGTAAATTTCAGTATGCTCTCTCCGAGATTTCGTTTGAGATTATGCGATTTAGATCAATAACAAATATGACGAACAAACCTAAAAAAACTGTCCAATTGTAATAAAATAGAAAAACGATTTTCATTTCTTGGTTGAATGTCTAAAGTATCATATTTGCAAGAAAAATATTGATCATATTCCATTCCCTATCCGAAAATGGCTATTTGTCAGCTTAATTTGAAATGCAATCGGAAAACATGTTGATTCTTAGAAATTTGGCCAAATCGTATCTTTATGCACTGAAAAACTATGACATGAACTTATGAGCAAATTAGATGTATGAACATGTGTTATGATTGTTTCAAACGCAAGTAAAATATTTGTTTATCTAGAATTATTTCAACTTGTAATTGAGTTTTCCCTTTTCTAACGTAAAGCCAACGGGTCAAAGATAAAACTGTGCTCTTACGTTGTGTCCAACAACTCACTGTATAGACTGACCATGGTTTGTTTTTGAATTTACATGACTGTTAGAAGAGTTAACTCATCTTTATATTACGGGCCAACTAACATTCGATCAGTTACCTTTCCACTTTATATCGTACTTTCAGTAAGAGTTCATTTTGCTTTTCTAAAGTGTTCGCTGCCTTGGTTTCACTTTACAATGGCTACGGGCTTTGAGCATTTTGGTGTTTCATTCTCCCCCCCCCCCCCCCCCCCAACCAAAAAAAAAAAAATGTAACTGAAAAGGTCAACTTAAACACAACTTGAAGAAAAAAAAAATCCACCAAAGCTTCATAGAACCAAGGAGAACGAGCCACTGCTCTGAGTGATCACTGGACACGTTGAACACACAGGACAGGCATGGGAGGGAGAGAGGGGGGAGGGGGAGGGGGTCGGCTCCATTTTCCTTTTAACCCTTACTTTCTTTCTTTATTTTGTGGGTTTCTCCTTCCTACCCCCAACCTCACATCTTCACCATTTTTGTTCTACACTAGAATAAGTAATACACTCTATTCTTTTTTTTAAAGAAGAAAACAAAAAAGTAAAGTAGTAATATGAACATGTGTCTGGGTTTACTATTGTTCGAGTGATCATGAATTTTTGGTCGTGAATACTTCCAGATGTCTGGGTTTTGACAGTGTCTTTTGTGTCCAGTGCCTACATTTCAATACTGTAATTACACTGGCTACCATCGGAATATTCATCGGTGATTTCATCACATTGCTGTGTGTTTGCTCACAGAGGTGTGTGTGTGCTGAATTCAGTCTCTGACCTGCAGTTGTGCTGAATAAGGCTGCAGGATGGCAGCTGAAGGACTCTTTTAAGAAACACCACATTTTCTGTTGAGGTGAATTAAACATCGGTCGTCACTATGCAGACAACTTATGGTCTGAGTGTCTATGGTGCTGTTGTTTGCTCATGCTCACAGATGTTTAGATTGTTCGTTGCCTAAGTGTGTATAGTATGTATTAGATGTAAGTGCTTACAGCTGAAATGGAGAATGATGATCCAGCTTACAGTACACGACCAACAATGCAGTAACTACAGTTTAAACCATCGCATAATATCAATATCGTAACATATGTAACATGCACTGTCGGATGACAAACATATAAAGAATGAATACTGGACGTCTTATACCATGGGTCAATCAATGGCATTGTGTTTCTTTTTCCCCTGCTTTTTTACACGTTTTTGATTTTCTT